>JABBWB010000583.1:0-18945 GCA_016628085.1 Suillus occidentalis
CTGATGTGCAAGGTACCACGGCACTACAAAGCCAAGGAATCGACTCCCCTGATGATACGTTAATGCAGCTGGCGACCTCGGTTTTCCAATGCACCAGCGCGCGCTTCCCATTGATTACATGGGACAAAGCGCAGTATCACCGATGCTCCGTTCAAAGTCGAAGCTGGGCCCTAATTTACGGAACACCGGCGTCGACATCACCTTGCACATTTTCGATTTCTGAGCGTGGGGTGGCCGCTGCACGTTCTTTATTAAGCTTGGTCGGTCTCGATGCCCAAACTACGACTGCGTTCACAATGGATGACCTCCAGTGTCGCTTTTTCTGCTCCAACTGCCCGCCCACACCAGAGAATGGAGGATCCTATCAGTTTGTGATGAACTGGCGTCAGGGCGTTCGTCCTGTGTTTGTGACTTTGACATTGCGCTTACTGTCTTCTAGGTCTTCCATTACGTGGAGAAACAAGATCAATCGCATACAGAGCCTCGTTGGGAGTCCTTGAGTGCCGCGCAACTTCAAGTCATCCAAAGCTCGCGTACACCCGAATATCCTGGAGGTGCTCGGCACGTGTGGTACTGTAACAAATGTGAGGCGTACCGTAGTAAGCCAACTAAAATGGCTACCGTGATTACTCATTGTCGAAATTCGTAAGGCATTACCTTTTCTGTTTCACTTTACCTTTTTGACGCGTAATAGGCATGGTGTTCCCACTCCGGCTGTTGGAATTGACTTTAGTTATGACCAGGGCGTCATCAAGAAATCGCCTCCACCAACGAAGTTCTTCATTACCCCTCAGACTGATATCAAGCCCTTGACGGTACGCGAAACCCGGAAGTCTAAACCTTCTACCACGTCAACATATCGCTGTCAACATTGCAATGGCTTACATCGGACTTTCATTTTGGAAGGTGTCAAGGAGCACATCAAAGTCAAGTAAATAAGCGTTTTGTCAATGGGTGCAGGTCCGCTGCTTATTGCTTTTTTATCTTCAGGCACAAAATCAATTCCCCAAGCGAAGGGCCAGACTTCTGTCAAGTCAAGTGATTCATCCCATTTTGATTCTTCGTAGCCTTCTCTTCATCTTTCACTTATATATGCGACCTTTAACATACCTAAGCTGCAGTGGTGCGTGTATAGTGCGTTCTTGTGCTGCTTCTCCACGCTAATCTACTACCTCAGTTTCCATAGACGCCCAAGACACGCAGCAGCTCCACACCAGCAAGAGAGCTCTTTACGAGTAATCACCAGCCTTCCTCAATAACGCTGAACATACCTCCTATCTCATTCATTTCTGATAGTGCAGTTGCTACTCCCCGACCCTCGATGTTGGCTGACAGCTATATGTACTAGGTTGCCGCATGAATATCATAGAGCAGATTCTCCAACTCCTTTTCATGTAACTTGCTCAAGTGTACATGGCTTACTGTGATATCATCTCATCTCGTCGAATTTCAAGATCTGCGTGTGCACTAGATACGGCCGATTTTCTTTCTTCCCTCTCAAATACGCCTCTGACATTTCCGTCTTTCCGTGTTTCATCCAAATCATTTATTCTCAAAGTTGTCACAGCCATGCTTCGCCCTGCTCGTGTTCAGTCAATTCCTAACCCTTTTTCAGTCTTGCTCGTTCGCCGATTAACTTTCCATGTTCATCCTTGTTGCAATCCTGCCCCAGACACGTATACAATATGCATCGCACTCTACCAACATCGGTGAGCTCTTACTACTACAGTCAAAGCTACGCGAGCCTGTATTTCATTATTGGCATATCACTGTAGTGTTCAATAATGCTGTGTTTCCACCCAATTCTCAACCCTACATCAAGTGGATCTTTCATGGCACAAGATTTTTCAGGTCTATAGTCTTGCGATCCCTCATCTTACAACTTGCTGTGTACTTGTAATAACAAGTCTGCAAATCATGTCTATGGTGCATCTTGACTCTTGATGTCATGTCTGACAGGATAACGATCACAAAGATCAATCTTGCAAACGACTCTGTCAATTGTTCGGGTCGGCCGTTCTCCAGGGATGTGGTGTAGGATAACGTTCATCGGCGGGACGTGCAGACGTTGGTCCCGTCCCCTCCTTCTGAAGCCCGAAGCCTGTCTTACTCCCACCCCTGGGAAGCTCGCCATCAGCAGTACCCAAGACATCAAATATACCAGACAACAGCGTGAAGGTACAGGCTCACACTACAAGAACAAACTCTAGCTGATTGCAGCAACGACCATGACATTGCCTTACCACAGGTGAATTTTCTTCACATTCAAGTGAGTCTCGTCTTGTCCTCACCCATTTCTTCTCTCTCCGTCTCTCCTAAACTTCAGTTCACACTCGAAGGTATGTTTCGATCAGATTCGAACATATCTACTCTGAAGGTCCCATGATTTATGAGGACGAACAAAGGATTGCAAGATATGATAGGGAAGTGACGAGACCTGGAGATAAATTTGTGTCAAGCACCTATGGGTGGACACTCCATCTATAGACTGATATACATGTATGTGTGAAACGTATACTGCATGAGTATCGTCTTGAAAGCACAAATGCAAGCCGCTCAGCGATAAAACTTTGAGATGAAAAATGTACGACTACAATATTTCTATGGTCCTGATGTCCATCGGGTCTCTAACGTCCTTGACATGCCCAATGATGTCATGATCCGACGCGATCCTCTTGTATTCCCCACTGCGCTGCTGCGCTAGCAAAAATGCGCTGAAGGGCTGCCCAAGACGAACAAGCAACCGCAATGCTCATGATTCCTCGTCAACCACCTCTTGTTTTCCAGGATAATCACCGGACCAGTCGTGTGACGGAGAAGAGGGCGACATCTCATAATCCTCCTCGATCTCGGTGTTGCCTCCAAAGTCAGGTAGCTCGAGGAGAGACCGATCCCAGGGACGGACAAGAATAAATTTTCGCTCAATGGGCCTTGCCGGCCAAAACTGAACCAAGGTTTCTTCAGTGGTGATAAGAAAATTGCGAAGCCCGTCTGCTTTCACTTCATATGTGAATTGAGCCTTTCGGGCTGGACTGTGTACCCGTCTGACTTCCCTGACATTGAATGCAATACAGGGCAGATGCAATCTCTGCGTCGCAAAGCGAGGGGCACTCATGTCACGAAGCAGTGTATAAAGGTTCGAAGCGAAACCTACAGTCACCGCCCTCCGCAGCGAAGACACCGATGACTGCATTTCATCTTCGGGTAGGAGTGGTAGCTTGCATGGTGGAACTTGATATGAAGTGATGGAGGCAGGTAGACAGCTGTTGAACTCTGATGGTTTTCCGACCCAATCGAGGCTAGTGATGTCACTCGACCGAGCCACGATCTCTTGCAAGAGCCATCCGAGAGCCCTGTCCTCCTTCTCGCCATAATCTACAGTTAGGCGGACACCAAAGATGCCAAATAACGAGTATGCGATGTCTTCCTGACGCGTGGTAACACGGGCTGACGCCCAATGGAGTTTCTCTCGGGCACCATTCATGCTGGGACGGAAGGCAACAACGGCTGACTGGTCCATGCCCGTCGCATCCTGTAACTCCTGCATGATTGCATCAGACTCCTTGTGGTTGGGAGTGCGATCACCAAGATAAAGTGTCCAATTGTTCTGGTAAAAGAGAATGAATTTGGGAGCAATGAATTCTTGAACCGTCCATCCGCGCGTGTTCCAAGCGCTCTTTGCCAGTGCACCAGGTTTGGACGAAGGCGAGACATCCGACAGGTAGACAACCGTGAGCGCAGAGTGGTGATACCAGCCGAACATGGAGTTGACCGATTCATGGAGTTCAACATTGTTAGTCTTATCGATGCAGCATGTATCACTCCATGCCCAGTTATGCCCTGCATCACGAGCAGTTTTGCAGAAGGACCGCAACTTCGTCATGCCGCCGACCGAATCCAACTCCGAGTCGTACACGCTCTTGCCCTGGATATCCTGCAGCAGTGGCTCCTTCCCCTCCCACCTATGTGATAGCATAGCATATTGGAGATTCTTCTTCACCACTTCTTCGATGCGCTTCGTGTCGAGGTCTGGGCGCGTGATTGTTGATGACAGAAGCTCCTTATACTCTGTGCTCGTTTCGAAGATGCTTATCTGCGCCTCTCGATCACATAAGAGACCAGTGGTGGTGTCGAGTACACGGAGCGGAGCATTTTCGAGCTGGGCATCAATGACCTGTCGAATAGCATGTTCTACTTCAGAAGGTCTGAGATACTGTTGGCGTAGTTCTGTAGAAAGAGTTAAGCATGTCGACAAACGTATTATCAAAGGCTTACTTCGTGTCTGAATGTCGGGCGCATATTCCAATTTGGAGAGCATCGTTCGGAAGGTCTGAATTGCCTCATCATAGCGTTGTGCGCCATGAAGCGCTGCGTGCTTCAACCTGTATCCAAGATAAGACACAGATTCGAGTTCAATGACCTAGGTATCACTACAATGAGCTTGAGTTATGAAATGATAGATGCCATCGCACCTTCTGCGCATCGAGAAGTGCTTCCATCCATAGTATTTTACCCAACTTTGCCTTACTACGATTTGCAAAGACAGTACCAGACGTAGAATTGAGGGTAATCGATGCCGAGTATAGGTCGATAGCCCTGTCATAATCACGAGCAACGAGGGCAGCATCTCCATTGGTAGCAAAGAGC
The DNA here is from genome assembly GCA_016628085.1 of Suillus occidentalis. Taxonomy (NCBI): domain Eukaryota; kingdom Fungi; phylum Basidiomycota; class Agaricomycetes; order Boletales; family Suillaceae; genus Suillus; species Suillus occidentalis. Next base: position 4,648 of record JABBWB010000583.1, read on the forward strand.
GCGCTGCATTCTTGCTTGAAAGCTGAGTGGATTTTGGGTGAGTCTACATGACATCACGAATTGCGGACTCACCATTGGACCAAACCAGGCAGCTGGTCTTCGCAGATTCGTCCATGGTATCCATCATGTATTTGTATGCTTCAAGGGCTTCATCAGGTTTACCTGCCGAAAGGAACGTTTGACACCGTTTCTGGTGTGCAGTGAGGCACAGTTAGACTTTTCGTAAGGAAGCTATGATAAGTCAATATATCTCACCTTGACTGCATCTTCAAGAGCGGGGTCCCAAGCGTGTTTTCTGGCCATAACGAATGAGCGATGAGCACATGAAGTATGATCGTTGGCATCAGTGTGAATATCTTGGGTGAATAAGTGTTCAGCGGTAGACAGGTCTCCAGTTGCACATGCACGGTAGGCTGTCGTGATAGGCAGTATCTGCATATAAAGGATGCTCGAGTTGCGTTATGAGAGTCAGGAATAGAAACCCGCCTCAGAATGAAAACCCTTAGGTACTTCCCACTCCGAGATCTTGTTGTCACCACCTCCGCTGAAGATATGCCTGCCGTCCACTGAGAACGCGACGGAACATACCGAGGCTGAGTGCTTGAAGATGGCGATGGTTTGTCGATCTGAGAGCCGCCAGAGACGGACATGATTGTCTTCAGATGCAGACGCGACGAGCGTACCAGTGGGATCAATGGCAATGGCGTTGATCTGGCTAGTATGGCCTTTCCAGGGAAGACCGACCTGCTGCCAGGTCAATGGATCCCACTCTTGTATGGTTGGATCGTCATCGTCGCCTCCTGAAAGAAGGCATGTGCCGTCCGGCGTCCATGCGAGTGACACATTGTAACCCCCAAAAGACGCGACGCGTTCCCTTGTGCCTGAATTATAAATTTGGATATTGTCGTATGTTGCGATGGCAAGAAGTTCACCAGATGGCGAATATCGAACACAGTTGATAAAATTAAAACCACAGTCGATTGGTTCACCTTGCATCTGCCATGTTTTGGTACACCAAAACTTCGTCGGGCCGAGCCATGAACCAGTGGCCAGCACAGTACCATCCGGAGAAAAATCCAACGAGCTGAACCCATAGGCTTTGATTGGTTGGGTGAGGGATTCACCAGTTTCACCGTGCCAGGCGATGATTTCTCCGTTTCCATCACCACTTGCTATAGTTTGACCATCTCGTGATACCGCCAATGCCCGCACATGACTGTTATGCCCCTCCATCTTCTTCAACACAACGCCTGTCTCCAAGTCCCAAAGACGAAGTGTCTTGTCGTCCGAGCCTGTAACCATCCGTCGCTTATCGGGGAAAACTGCGACTGCCCATACGGTCCTCTGATGACCTTTAAAATCTCGAATGGGTGTGGTGCTTGGAATGAGCTCCGACATTTTACAGGAGGTTGTCGTGGGATCGTGGGTGTCTTTCTCTAAGTTGCACAGGTGCGTTTCTATGCTGCTTCACCTTATTAACACAACTCGTTTCCACAGACGCCCAAGATACGAGGCAGTTTACCTCATCATCGTTCTAGGAAGCCTGAGAATGCTCCCCACGAGTGATAACAAACCCGTTGATTACCGTATCAAAGAACAGACCACTACACATCCAAGAATATTCTCGAGAAATACATCTTCACACTTTCTGCATCATGTATGATCGCTTCGATCACTCCGTCCGGTCGTATCACAAATACCTTCGTCTGGCCAGCTTCCACGACATAAGCCAAATACGCATGACCCTGCAGATCAACAAAAACGACGTCAGCAGGAGACCCAGCGGATGCCAATGGTACTGATACTACAACATTTCTGTTGTATGCCCTCCAGCGCGCACAAGATCGGGGTAGCGTCTGCGGCACTCGGCGAGAACACAAGCACTGTGTGATGCCCGGGCCATGGTCCGTACAGACCAAAAAAACGTCTTCACGCCAGACTCTCTGCATACCATCTGCAACATCTCGGGTGCCTCAGGCGCCCAGTCCCCAGCTTCCAGCACCCCATAGGCGTTAATAGGTCTCCCCTCAGCTAGCATCGCAACTAAACCGGTAGTTGACACCGAGCATGAAAATGAAGGGATTTCGTCGCATCGATGCGTGTCCGAGTCCAGGCGATAATGCATAGTTGAGAAGCGAGGTAGTGAGCTTGAGCATCTCAGAGATGATAGGCAGACGCTCCGCGCTGTATGTCTCCAGAGGTGCGGACATTCAGGCCGGCACGAGCATTTACAGGCTTTAAAGCTGGTTCTGGTCCAGTGTCTAGCGGACCTCTTGACTTCGCAGCTGTGTTCAACATTGAACCATCGCCTGGAAGGATCTCCAAGACATGGGCTGCAATCTGTTTGTTCCATAACATTCTTGCATAACGTCCACAGGGCTACCTCTATTACACACACTCTCTCTATCATTTTATTGCTTTGACCTGCATTGAGGAATGCACCGCTGTCAACATTCACGAACTGCATGCAACTGCCCCTCCATGTGTGCGACGTCATCAGTTTTTTCCTGAAGTCTTCACCTTCAATTCTCGGATTCCCGGTTCAAACACCAGCGCAACACCGGGCACTACAAAATCCATGATCATCGGCATATGTATATCCAACCTTGCTCATAAGACGGAAGAACCTATGGGAAGTCCCTAGCTATTATCCCTTTTCATTGTCGCCATATGTCTGCGAACTCTGATTCCTCTGGGTAGGTCGTGAGTCCATGGTGTCGGTATGGATCTCCTCGGTGATATTGACCTGGACTGGTGGAGGGAAGGTGGGTCTGAACGTATACCATAGATCTTTCCTTCCCTCCTGTTCCTGGTGTCCAACCTTGACCCGCACTGACGGCTGCTGTTGCACATGTGCTTGCCGACTTCAAGAGGGCAATCTGTGTGGTGTACAGAGGGCTACTTACCTGCTTCGGCTTATCCTGAAAAAACGCTCGCGGTAGTCCAGTCAGTGAACTTATTTATGGTCTTCTCATGCTGATGGACAGTGGAGGATGAAGAGGACATGCAATGTTCACCTGTGGGAAGGCCAATAACTTGTCGTGGTCCACTCCCGAATGATTCGTAAGGACGAACAAAGGATTGCACGATATGATAGGAAAGTGACGAGACCTGGAACAAATTGTACCAAGCACCCATGGGCAGACACTCCATCTATACACCGATAGACATATGTATGATACAAATATTGTACGAGTATCATCTTGAAAGTACCAGTACAAGCCGCTCGGCAGATCCATAACCTTTGAAATGAAAAACATACGATTACAATATTTCTATGGTCCTGATGTCCATCGGGTCTCTAACGTCCTTGACATGCCCAATGATGTCATGATCCGACGCGATCCTCTTGTATTCCCCACTGCGCTGCTGCGCTAGCAAAAATGCGCTGAGAGGCTGCCCAAGACGAACAAGCAACCGAAATGCTCGTGATTCCTCGTCAACCACCTCTTGTTTTCCAGGATAATCACCGGACCAGTCGTGTGACGGAGAAGAGGGCGACATCCCATAATCCTCCTCGATCTTGGTATTGTCTCCAAAGTCAGGTAGCTCGAGGAGAGACCGATCCCAGGGACGGACAAGAATAAATTTTCGCTCAATGGGCCTTGCCGGCCAAAACTGAACCAAGGTTTCTTCAGTGGTGATGAGCAAATTGCGAAGCCCGTCTGCCATCACTTCATATGTGAATTGAGCCTTTAGGGCTGGACTGTGTACCCGTCTGACTTCCCTGACATTGAATGCGATACAGGGCAGATGCAGTCTCTGTGTCGCGAAGCGAGGGGCACTCATGTCACGAAGCAGTGTATAAAGGTTCGAAGCGAAACCTATAGTCACCGCCCTCTGGAGCGAAGACACTGATGACTGCATTTCATCTTCAGGTAGGACTGGTAGCTTGCATGGTGGAACTTGGTATGAAGTGATAGAGGCAGGTAGACAGCTGTTGAACGCTGATGATTTTCCGACCCAATCGAGGCCAGTGATGTCACCCGACCGAGCCACGATCTCTTGCAGGAGCCGTCCGAGAGCCTTCTCCTGCTTCTCGCCATAATCTACAGGCAGGCGGACATCAAAGATGCCAAATAACGAGTATGCAATGTCTTCCTGACGAGTGGTGACGCGGGTCGACGCCCAACGGAGTTTCTCTCGCGCGCCAATCATGCTGGGACGGAAGGCAACAACGGCTGACCAGTCGATGCCCGTCGCGGCCTTCAACTCCTGCATGATAGCGACGGACTCCTTGTGGTTGGGAGTGCGATCATCAAGATAAAGAGTCCAATTGTTCTGATAAAAGAGAATGACTTTGGGGGCGATGAATTCCTGAACCGTCCATCCGCGAGTGTTCCAAACGCTCTTTGCCAGTGCGCCAGACTTGGATGAACGCGAGACATCCGACAGGTAAATGATCGTAAGCGCAGAGTGGTGATACCAGACGAACATGGAGTTCACCGATTCATGGAGTTCAACATTGTTGCTCTTATCAATGCAGCATGTATCGCTCCATGCCCAGTTATGCCCTGTTTTGCGAGCAGTTTTGCAGAATGACCGTAACTTCGTCATGCCGCTAATCGAATCCAACTCCGAGTCATACACGCTTTTGCCCTGGATATCCTGCAGCAGCGGCTCCCTGCCTTCCCACCTATGTGATAGCATGGCATATTGGAGGTTCCTCCTCACCACTTTTTCGATGCGCTTGATGTCGAGGTCTGGATGTGTGATTGTTGATGACAGAAGCTCCTTATACTCTGTGCTCGTTTTGAAGGTGCTTATCTGCGCCTCTCGATCGCATAAGAGACCAGTGGTGGTGTGGAGTACACGGAGCGGAGCATTTTCGAGTTGGGCATCAATGACCTGTTGAATAGCATGTTCTACTTCAGAGGGTCTGAGATACTGCTGGCGTAGTTCTGTAGAAAGAGTTAAGCATGTCGACAGACATATTATCAAAGGCTCACCTCGTGTCTGGATGTCGGGTGCGCCGTCCAATTTGGAGAGCATCGTTTGGAAGGTCTGGATCGCCTCATCATAGCGTTGTGCGCCATGAAGCGCTGCGTGCTTCAAATTGTATCCAAGATACGACAAAGAGTCGAGTTCGATGACCTTAGTATCACCGCAATGAGCTTTAGTTATGAAACGATGCGTGTCATCGCACCTTCTGCGCATCCAGAAGTGCTTCCGTCCACAGCATTTTTCCCAACTTTGCCTTGCTGCAATTTGCAAAGGCAGTACTAGACGCAGAATTGAGGGTGATTGCCGCCGAGGATAGGTCGATAGCCCTGTCATAATCGCGCGCAGCGAGGGCGGAACGTCCGTTGGCAGCACAGAGCGTGCTGCATTCTTGCTTGAAAGCTGAGTGAAATATGGGTGAGGACTGTAGTCTACATGACATCACGAACTGCGGACTTGCCATTGGACCAAACCAGGCAGCTGGCCTTCGCAGACTCGTCAATGGTATCCATCATGTATTTGTGTGCTTCAAGGGCTTCGTCGGGTTTGCCTGCCGATAGGAATGCTTGGCACCGTTTCTGGTGGGCAGTGAGGAACAAGGCCTGAAGATCCCAGCCGAAGAGCTGGACAAAGCACTTGTTTATGAAAAGAATGAAGGGCGCAATGTCATTTTGACGCACCACAGTCAAGTCCGCATAGATTAGATGAATGAATGTTGATGAGAGAGCGCCGGCGTTGATGGCGGCAGTGAAGTGATCGGCAGCTTCATTGTGACGCGAGGCTTTAATTCCGAGCTGAACACGTAGGTATGTCTGATGTGGAAGTTGTAAAGATCAGTGTCGATGATCAAGTGTCGCCGCAATACACTCACTTCCACGACACGACACCCGAGAAGATCAGCATTTGGACAAGCGGCGGCGAGTTCTTCGACGAGCAGCATTGCTTCCTCGTGTTGATCTGCGTTGAAGAGTGCTATGGCCTGAAATGCGAGATAAAGGAGAGAATATGTCAGACAAATTTGATTTACCTTGATCAAGAGAAGAAAATGGCTGGTTGTTGAATCTTGGTTCGTTAACACGGATGCGATGTCGAATGATATCCTTGCCTCCCGGACAAGGCCCTTTCCGCAGAGGGCGATGCCTTTGGAGATGTAGCCAGTCAACGAGGGCCGAATGCTGATGGACTATGTCACGAATGAAAGTTAGCCTTTTTGTAAGAGAGCTATGATAAGTCAATATAACTCGCCTTGATTGCATTCTCAAGAGCAAGGTCCCAGGCGTGTTTTCTGGCCATAACGAATGAGCGATGAGCATATGAAGTATGGTTGTTGGCGTCGGTGTGAATATCTCAGGTGAGTAACTCTTCAGCGGTAGACAGGTCTCCAGTTGCACATGCATAGTAGGCTGTCGTGATAGGCAGTATCTGCATAAAGGATGCTCGAGTTGCGTTATGAGAGTCAGGAATAGAAACTCGCCTTAGAATGAAAACCCTTAGGTACTTCCCACTCTGAGATCTTTTTATCATAACCTCCGCTGAGGATATGCCTGCCGTCCACTGAGAACGTGACAGAAAGTGACTGGGACGAGTGCTCGAAGATGCCAATAATTCGCCGATCTGAGAGCCGCCAGAGACGGACATGCATGTCCCCAGATGCAGACGCGACGAGGGTGCCAGTGAAATCAATGGCAATGGCCCTAATATTGCCAGTGCCAGCCTGAGTATGGCTGTTCCAGGAATGACCGACCTGCTGCCAGGTCAATGAATTCCACTCTCGTATCGTAGGATCCTTATCGTCGCCTCCTGAAAGAAGGCGTGTGCCATCCGTCGCCCACGCGAGTGACAAGTTCCGTTTTGTGTGACCCTTGAAAGATGCGACGCGTTCCCTTGTGCCTGAATCATAAATTTGGATATTGTCGTTGGTTGCGATGGCAAGAAGTCCACCAGATGGCGAATATCGAACACAGTAGACATCACCACAGTGGATTGGATTACCTTGAATCTGCCACGTTTTGGTACACCAAAATTTCAAGTAGTGACATGAACCAGTGGCCAGCACCGTACCATCTGGAGAAAAATCCACCGAGTAGATCCCACCATTGGAGTGGGCTTTCATTGGTTTGGTGAGTTGTTCGCCAGTATTACCGTGCCAGGCGATGAGCTCTCCGTTGCTATCACCGCTTGCAATAATTTGGCCATCTCGTGATACCGCCAACGCCCACACCATACCGCGATACCCCTCCATCTTCTTCAACACAACGCCTGTCTCCAAGTCCCAAAGACGAAGTGTCTTGTCATGCGAGCCTGTAATCATTCGTCGCCTATCGGGGAAAACTGCAACTGCCGTTACTGTCCCTTTATGACCTTTAAAATCTCGAACGGGTGTGGTGCGTGGAATGAGCTCCGACATTTTACAGGAGGTTGTCGTGGGATCGTGGGTGTCTTTCTCTAAGTTGCACAGGTGCGTTTCTATGCTGCTTCGCCTTATTAACCCAACTCGTTTCCACAGACGCCCAAGTTACGAGGTAGTTTACCCAAGAGGTGTGGGAAAATGCAATTCCGCACATGGAGCTGGCATAAGTTGGGACACGCCCCCCCCTACCGTGACAGCGTTACGGTAACGTTAATTAGACTAAATCAGGTAGCTTAATAATGTAACTTTGCAGACTTCGAAGACAATTGAGTGGCATTGATTGCAACATGAGACAGCAGCATGAAAATTTAATGAGAAAGCATCACGAGTACATAGGATAGCGAGTCAAGCATGTATGAAAACTATTGCAAAGCGTGAAGTTGAGAACATGTAAGAAAAAAGAAGACACTGCATGAAGTCATTGATCAATGGATCAGAACATCTGGAAAATGCTTTTCGTGTGATAGCGCGGGACTTGCCATATTGCCGCCTATGGCAGTTACTCACTATACTCAACTACTACAAGTTATGGCGCACTACAGTAGACACATAGTGCCATGTAAAAGCCATTGTAGTGAATCCATCGCGAAACATGAGAGAAGAAGGCTCATTCAATTACAATGATGCATTTGACGTGCATATATCTATGGGCGCATATGACACGCGCATATATTGATCACGTGTTTGAACTCATGACATCCAAAATCTTAGATTTAGTGCACAGCGCCCTTCGAGAGTTGTTTGTTATTAAACCAGTTATCTAGATGTATTCTACGGTATCTACAATGCCCCCCTTTCAGTATTTTTCGAAGTGTTTTATGAACATCCTGCGCTGTTATCAAGTAATCCAGATCGACTGGCTGGTAAGCCGAAGTGGCTGTATATTAAGGTTTAAATGCTTATGTAAAATAACGCTACATACCCGGAATTTGCCTTTTGCCCACCTCTTGAGTTTACCTCATCATCGTTCTATGTAGGAAGAATGCTCTCTACGAGTGATAACAAACTCGTTGATTAGCGTATCAAAGAATAGACCACTACACATCCAAGAATATTCTTGAGAAATACACCTTCACACTTTCTGCATCATGCATGATCGCTTCTATCACTCTGTCCGGTCGTATCACAAACACCCTCGTCTGGCCAGCTTCCACGAGATAAGCCAAATACGCATGACCCTGGAGATCAACAAGAACGACGACAGCAGGAGACCCAGCGGATGCCACTGATGCTGATACCACAACACTTTTGTTATGTGCCCTCAGCGCGCACAAGATCGGGTTAGCATCTGCAGGACTCGGCGAGAACACAAGCACTGTGTTATTTTGGTCTGTACAGACCAAAAACCGTTTTGCACGCCAGACTCTCTGCACACCATCTGCAACATCTCGGGGCCTCAGGCGGCCTGTTCCCAGCTTTCAGCACCCCATAGGCGTTAATAGGTCTCCCCTCAGCTGGCATCGCAACTAAACCGGTAGTTGACACCGAGCATGAAAATGAAGAGACTTCGTCGCATCGATTCGTATCCGAGTCCAGGCGATAATGCATTGTTGAGAAGCGAGGTGGTGAGCTTGAGCATCTCAGAGATGACGGGCAGACGCTCCGCGCTGTATGTCTCCAGAGGTGCGGACATTCAGGCCAGGCGCGTTTTACGGAATAAATAACTAGCAGGAGTGTCTCTATCTCAATGATGCTGTGAGGCATTTACAGGCTTTACAGCTGGTTCTGGTCCAGTGTCTAGCGGACCTCTTGACTTCGCAGCTGTGTTCGACATTGAACCATCGCCTGGAAGGATCTCCAAGACATGGGCTGCAATCTGTTTGTTCCATAACGTTCTTGCATGACGTCCACAGGGCTACCTCTATTACAAACACACGCTCTATAGTTTTATTGCTTTGACCTGCATTGAGGAGTGCACCGCTGTCGATATTCACAAACTGCATGCAACTGCCCCTCAAAGTAGAACGCACTTAGCTTTGCACCATCCATGTGTGCGACGTCATCAGTTTTTCCTGGAGTCTTCACCTACAATTCTCGGATTCCCGGTTCATACACCAGCGCAACACCGGGCACTACAAAATCCATGATTATCTGCATATGTATGTCCAACCTTGCTCATTAGACGGTAGAACCTATGGGAAGTTCCTAGCTATTATCCCTTTTCATTGTCGCCATATGTCTGCGAACTCTGATTCCTCTGGGTAGGTCGTGGATCCATGGTATCGGTATGGATCTCCTCGGTGATATTGACCTGGACTGGTGGAGGGAAGGTGGGTCTGAACGTGGTCGATGTCTCCTCATACTCTCCGTGCTTCATGTCAAGGCTAAGAGTAGCGATGAGAAGAAGAGGTGTCAAGGTCTAGGAAAGATGTGAGACTATGTAGAACGAAGTATAACTCAAGTGCTGACGGCAAGCTGAACTCCGACGTAATCTGCCATGACACCAGCTGGGCTACCGGAGAGGTATAAAGCGCACACTACCACAACGCTGCTGGTATAGATCGCACCGCATTGAATGATAGTGTATATGGCAGGTTTGTAGATATTATGGCTAGTCAAACCAACCGCATTTTTTCCCGCGCGCCAGAGACGATAGGCGATTCCGGACGTGAGACTAATAGTGAGAACGATGTTGAACGTGAAATCAGCCTTCAACAAGGCCGTGAAAGTCGGTGTAATGACGACACCGAACCGAACGACCATAGAAAAGGTCGCGAATGCGGTTGCTACGCAAGGGAGTAATGTTAGCACTTGATCTGCCAACCAGCTCAAGTAAACGAGCCCACAGAGGTGCGCGATTTCCAGAATTAACTAGTGATCTCAACACTCGTAAAAAGCGCGACAAAGTAATGGAATGATATCTCACCATGACAATAGTAAGGATCAAGTTACGATCCCAGACCAAATAAAATCTCCAGATCTGTTGTCACGAGTGTTAGGTCAAAACACTTCTGCACAAGGTAGTTACTCACTAGCAGTAACTGCAGAACAAGAACCTGAAAGAAGGCATGATAAAGTGCCATTCACAACAGAAAAACGATGCCCACATTGAAAATATACAATCCTACCATCGTCAGCGACAAGGTTGTAACCCTGGCAAAGTACAAGGTACTTCCGTCGGGGACGGATATTATAGCAGGATTTGTGAGGCCCTGCAGAGCATACAAAAGGCTAAGGATATTGTGCGCTGTTGCTATTGAAAAGTGAAAAATGCATGAAATAAGAATTATCCTGATCCAAAGGTAAGTGCAGGCGAATGAACAAGTGATGTAATGACACGAACCAATGTGCCCTTTTTTTCTGAATACGCAGCGCATAAATGCATGCGCCAAATAGCACACAGCTATCGATGAAAATGAGCGTAGTGTAAGTCTTTGGGGTCCTTTCTCCATTTCAACTCACTTGATTCCTGTTGAGCGGAATATCAGCATCAAATCTGGACGCTGCATGAGGATGCATACCATAAATTATAGACTGTAACCATGCTGCGGTTATGAACATGCGGTCCAAGGCAGGAAGTGGCATTACGCAGCACTCAGGTGAATAGAACAGGTGTAACAAGGTGACAGTCCTTGGTAAGCTGCATTTAGGGGCAATCGATGGGTTGGCTTGTACCACGGTCACATTGCCAAATACGCATACATTAATGCCAAGTCTGTGACTTCGCAACCTGTGGTCTCAAAAAACAACGACAGAACAGAAACAAATCGAGGTACGTACCAGCATGTGGCATCACTGTACAAAAGCACCCTCAAGATCATCCTGCCAAAAAAAACACCCTACGCCTATCCGAAACATGTTCCCAATGGTCAACAGATTCATACAAGATTTAAAGATCGGAGGTGTCGGCTTTGCTTGACGCCTCCGTCCTGTTGGTCTACTCGCAGTAGCCATTTCGGTTGATGCGAGGGAGCTTGGAGAAACAAATGTGAACGACAACTCCAACACCCGTAATCCCTAGCTCAGACGAGCCTCCTGCAAATTTGTAAGGAGGTATGTTGAAACAACGGATCGATGTCGATATTGCAAGCGTTGCAAGTAGGAACATGGATGGAGAGCCCCAATAGGGTGACTGACACAAATGCCCATGGGATACTGTTGCACCACTGGGGCGAGGCGCATACTGTATACTCGTTGATACTCAAACATGTGACAGTACAAGAGACGACAGAGTTCCCTCTATTGCCCAACGGTTCGTTAGATATGACCAAAGACACTGGAATACGAAAGACGGCAACTGCATGAAATTTTTCGCAGTGGCTGTCATTCGTACATCAGAGGGACAATTCCGTTGTCGATATGAGTACTTGGTACTTGAACGAGGCGCCGGCATGACCGTCGTGGTACAATGCCTCCGAGGAAAACAGCCTCAGGGCATGTATGAAATGGCCAGTCTGTGCAAAGTCTGTAATGAAGTCTGCACAGACTCCGGGTGCATCGTCTGGCAGACACGTCCTGGGGACACGTCTGCCCGTACTTGGTCAGAAAGGTCTGGATGGTCAGATTTTCATTATATCTTACACGACCCTGCCGTCTCGGTCAGCCACCGTCACGCATTCCGCCATCTATTTCAACCACCGTCACGCCAGTTCCTTGTCAGCTTGTCGTCACAGTTTCATTCACTTGGAGGGAGCTGTAAATTGGGAACTGCTGCAGACAACAATATCGGCCGGTAGGAAACATGGAGGGAGTAGTAGACACTCTGCGTGGATTGATGACAGGCAGGTGGGATAGATGTTGACCGTGGGATGATAGTAACATCGGCGGGCTTGCCAACAGACTTCTCAGAAGTATTTTTTGAACATGGTCTTTGTTAGGCAGACCTTGGATGCGATTGTCAACTGAAGAAGGGCTGAAACCAACTGCCTGCTGATTTGAAACAGCCAAATTTACACTCCGCGGCAGTTTGCGGACTCGGAGCTCGCTCTCAGTACTCCATCTAGACTTGTCGTCGTCGTCCTCCAAGCACATCTCACTTGCCAAAGTTGCCATCTTCCGACCTTGAAGAATCGGTCTTTGGAGAGTTCGAGGACAAATCTAAAAACGACTCAGGCCACTTGATCCGTCCTACTGCTGAAGTTAAGGCGATGCAGTGGGAGGGACATAACATCGTAACGAAAATTCGAGCAGCTCGAGCAGAGAACTCCTCTGAAGCTGCTTCCCTCAATGGGTACGTGTCCTTTGAGATCCTCCGGCCCTTCAACATACATTCAGATGCTAAGCTCACTTCATACTCAGACACAAGGCTCTGACACCAATAATTGCTGGCAGCGTATGCGGTGGTGTTTTAGTCGTCGTATGGATCGTTGGCCTCATCTGGTATCTACTTAAACGCCGGAAATCGAAAGATTGGAACCCTCCTTCAGAAAACAATGAGATGGAACAGTATATCATACCCCCAGATCCAGCAATCCTGCAAGGAAATGACAAACACGACGAGCCCAGCGCACACATATTCGTTCCGCAATAATGTCATGGTCGTTGATATCAGATCTTAATCATATGTGCGGCACACCATGACATATCTAGTCAAAATTATAAATGGTGAAGAAATTTGTCGTGTTGCTACCTCACCGCAAATTCTAAAATTTGAACAGGCCGCACTACTAGGTGTAGGCAGTGTGGACATCGTGGACACCTACGGTGGAATATGGTGGACCACTGGTTTGAATGGCAAGCAGAAGCTCCGGTCTGCAACTTATTCCTGCCCACGGATCAAGATGGTGAGGTTGTTAAGGGCGACATATAGAGGGGGCTTACGGACCCAATTCCTGATGTTCATCACATTCAAGTATTCCTTGGCGGGCCTTATACAACTGTAGGTTACCTTTCAGGTGCATGCGTGGCGTGTTCGACATGGATGCAGATGCAGGCAGGTCCAGCAAGACCGCCAGAGATTTAGCCTTCCCCGTTGCATGCACACCCTAGCATCTGCAAAGTTGACATCTCCCTTTGAGGCCTTGCGCTTGATGAGGTACCCTCATTCTGTACATCTACGATACGCTGTGAGGATTTGGAAATCGTGGTCTTTCTTCCCTGATGACTAGAAATTCTTATGTAGCTTTGAATACCCGCTTAATGTCGGAGGGGTGATTAATGGTTGGTAAATTCTGTGCTATGTCTACTAGCTATTATATATCCAGGGCTTGTTGACTATTTATTTGCATTGCTCGGAGCTCGTCGCAAATGTTATTCGAGATGAATTAATGGCGGTACCAGACAAAAAGGTTTGCCAATCCGCTCTGTTCTGCATTTAGTGGCGAAGATTGAACTACGTAAGTCACTCGACCTACTATAAGCGTTAGATCTATGATATAGACAGGGCAAGGCAGTCTTGAATTGCTTGGCCATTCACTGCACAGTATTACACTATGATGCAGCTGGTGGCGTGTATTTGACGATCTTGACGTCTGTGCTATGCAGTGGAATTGCCCATGGCAAGGGTGTCCGCCGAACCGCAAGCAACGATAGTCAAGAGCTGATGAGTCATGGGTCATGAAAGCTTAGCGCTTCTTGTTCAACCCGCCATGAGATCGAGCATCTTTTGTATGACTGGACATCACAGAATTTTAGTAAAGGTGGGGGTGAGATCTTGCCTTTTGCGGCCAAGGCTCCAGATCAGACAGTACTAGTGCATATACACCGAACCTTCTGTATCTTGTATACCCGAGTTCAGGCCTACGGTACCGCCAGTTCGGAAGACTTGGTGTGCGGAATCTGACATTGGGCATTTAATGATACCGGGGCAAGAAGATAACAACAGAACTGACCGCCCGCAAGAAAGGCACCATCATGACCAAGCGTCTTAACTATCCCTATTGTAGGCTTAAAGAAGGGCCAAGCATGTGGGAAAATTAAGAAGTGTCCAGGCGGCGATATGCTACCTTGACTTCTGTGCTGATGTATTTTTCTGGAACGATCATGTCAGCCAATATTCACTTTCACGA
>JABBWB010000584.1:0-18913 GCA_016628085.1 Suillus occidentalis
GTTGCTGAACGGGCTCTTAGACATCAGATTGCTTTGCATGTCGCAAGCTTCGATCGTGGCGGTAAAATAAGACTCGGCTCTGTCGTACTGGCCTGCGGTGAGCTCGATGCATGCCGAGCCATAAGATTGATGGAGGAATGTGCGTGCATTGCGCAGCGCAAAGAATTGGAAGTGTTCCAAGGCTTCACGGATGAGCTCCCTCGCCAGGTCATAATCCCCTTGCTGGCTCATAACATTAGCCTTCCACACGGTAGACCAAAGGGCACCTTCTGGAGATTGTCCATCCATATCTATGATCTTCTGCAAGTAATACATTGCTTCAGACAACCGGCCTTTGCAAAATGCAACTTCTGCGAGCCCCTGAAGTAAGTCTTCGAGGGTTCTGGTATTTGCAGTACCTGCGTGCTGGGCGAACAGGTCTCTGAAGTGCGTGTTCACCTGGACAGCGTCTCCCCCATGATAAAATTTGGCCTGCCAATGCCAAATCTTGGACGACAAACCCAAGCTGCGATCTTCCATGGTCTTCACAAACAATTCGTCCGCAGATACTGTGAATGTGTACATCCGGGCCATATCCAAGAAAAACCAAGCACGGGTTTTCATTGCTTCGCTGAGAGACATCCGAGAATAGGAGTGCTGAAGATTCTCTAAGAGACTCTGTGATTGAAAATAGCGACCTTGACATCTCAGCAAGTCCGCACGAGTTATAAGACTATGCGCCATGCCCTCAGGGTTGCCAGCGGTGAGGTAGAGGGTCTCGGCAGCTTTAAAGGCCTGCGATGCTTCAGCGAGCTGAGAAAGTGCATTGTAGAGCTGCGCGAGAGATGACAAGCAGTTTGCTTTTAACGTCCACGTGGAAGAGTTTTCGACGATATCGGAAATAGCAAGGGTAAGAGTAGTCGGGCGGGGCAGATGCCACTCCAAACGCTCCAAAAATTGCTGGCAAGCAGTATAGGTCTCTTCCGCATTATACGGGATGTAGGCGAGATTGAAAGCAACAACATGTTCGATGTTAAGGTGATCCGAGATAACGATTTTAGCATAAAAATCTCGTTCTCTTGAACACCGTTGGACAGTACGATAGTAGAACGTGCGCATATCCCGCAAACACATTAAATCAGGTGCTTGCAATGAATCTCGCACATAGTGTCGAACGGGTGCAAGCACCTTGATGTAGTTGTCTTGACGATAAACGAGTGATTGCATACATAGGACATCGCATATAGCGTCGACCTCCGGAAGCGATGGCAGCAAATCACCAGCCAGGTTCTCGTTCAGACCCTGGGGCAAGAAGGCGATGATAGTTAAAGCACGAAGACCGTCTTCGCCGAGATCTTGGATGGATGGTGAGCTGAGCGACAGCTGCATGGTATCGGACAAGCTTTGCGACTTCCCCTTACCAGCATCGAGTACCTTGCTGTGTCGATCGTCCCATCTCTTGAGCAGCGTGGCTGGAGACCAGCCGTTTTGTTGCGCAGCGTTTGCGAGTATGTTGATGGAAAGTGGGTGAAAATCCAATTCCTTGAGTAGGTCCTGTATGTCTTCCCCGGCTTCGCTATAGCTGGCACGCTGATAAATTTGAAAGAACGCTGCTTGAGCAGAGCTCAAGTCCAGTGGCGGAATATCTTTCGTTATCCATCGTACATTCGGTGCATTCCTTCGACTGCGGGACGTGAGGATCAGAATAACGCCAGGGATATCTGCGATTTCGGCAATGGCTGGTGGTATTTTGAGCGCCGATGATGCACTAGCCTCTTCAAAAGTCTCAGCATTATCGAGGACAACGAGGGCGCACGAAGATCGAAGAAAGGCAGATATCTGGCGCACGGGATCAGTGCCGGCAATCTCTATGCCAAGGGCTCCCGCGAAACGCGTCATGAAAGTTTCGAAAGTGATGGTCGAAGGATCCAGCCCATCATAAGCCACGAAAAAGCGGCGATCAGCAAATTTTTCGATGATAGGTGACTCGTGAAGCATAGCTTTGGCAAGAGAACTCTTTCCCATGCCCCCAGGACCAATCAATGCAATATGCTCATTATTGACGACGAGATTTGTTAACTCTGCCACAAGATAATCGCGGCCATACATCATGACAGGTCGTGATGGTAGCTCAGTTTGGCGATACCTGATTGTGTTTAGAGGTCATGCACAACCCGCACAAAACCACAACTTACTTTAGAGTATTGACACTAGTAGTATTGAGCCCCGAAACGAGCCTCTCCGTATTTGTTGCAATGCGAGCGATCACTTCAAACTTGAGACACATTTCAGTAGCAAATTTGAGATGGAGTTGCACAGACATACATTGAAGAGTGCGATGACACGATCGAAATCCCCTTCCCACGCAGCGATCTGGTTGCTATCAATTGTGACAGAGAATAACCTCTGCCAAAATTTCTGCTCCTTCTTTGAGGCTGCCTCACTATTCATGTGGTTAACTGATCTGATTGATGTTCAGTTTCTAGCGACGGCGATCTTGGTTCGGCTCACTTGTTGAGCTGAGATAGCGCATGCCCCAAGGCTCCTCGCAGATCATCTTCAGTAGCATCCCTGGTCACTCTTTCGAGGATTTTCCTGATAGTCTCACACTTGTTGACTATCGCCTGGAAATCGGACTGATTCTTGATGCATTGACTGTATAGAGGTAGAGCCTCACCGATCTCTCCCAAGGTCAAGCTAACACACCTGCGCAATAATCAGAATGTTTGCAATTGTTCCGAGGATGCCTTTCGCGAGATCGATAGGCACAAGGTCTCTGGTAGTGTGGATGGCGGATATAGTGGCGCCCAGCAGCAGCTGTGTCACACCATCGTCCTGGTATTGCTGGATTTCAGAAGAGGGTTGTCTAGCTATGCTGGGCCGTTCTATTACTGTTAGATCAGACTCGGATATACGAAACCTAGACGTGCCTTCGTACCTTTCGTTCTCTGGACCTTCCAGCCTTGGGCATTTTGGATATCATTGCCAGTGTTCGTGTGACGCAAGCGGATTTCGGTCGCCGAACGAGTGCAAGCTCCGTCTATCTCAGGGTGAGAAACAGCACAGCATAAAATGTGCAGCTTACCGGGCGTCTATCATATTGACGGATTTATATCATAAAAATCATCACATCATGTGATGCCACTAGACTTGGACGCGCGCGTTGTCATAACTTCCGCGTCCTGCGTTCTCTTCCTGTACGTAGCCAGGTCCAAAATAATGGCAAGCCTTAGAAACTTCCTCCCTTCCCTTCATGATCGGGATTCCCCGTATCACCAGTGCGCCTTTTTGTGGATGATACATCGTCACGACTCACGAGTATATGTACCCCACGAATTCACCTCCACTTGGTTCAGCGACATTTGATCTAAAGTTCGGCCAAACAGCTGAACCTGCGGTTTGGTTTGGCATCTGGAGAATTTGCCAGAGAACCGGAATGAGCCGGACTTTGGCAGGCTTGGAGTCTGCAGGTGATAACTGTCGCATATCCGTGCAACATGTAAAGACAGTATTGGCCACCGTGCTCTAAATACCCATTTGTACGTGTATCCATACTCGATGGCATGGAGGTACCCTCGGTCTCGTGGAGAAGTCAAAGGGTGGTATATTGCCGTCCATGATCCTAAAATACCTAAATCATAGACCAGTCCCTAGTCGTCGTTTCTCGTCATGCTGTAGCCTCCTTGTGGCGCAACATCGTTATAAATTTTAAAACCGTCAAAAGTCAAAGATTTGCGCACTCAGGCGAAATGGGAAAACATACAAGTTCGTGGTTAAGGTCAAATGCTGCAAATACCGTTTGTCCATTCCGGCCACGCAACGAGCACAAAGTGACAAAACAACTCGAGTCTAATCGATCTGATCCAGAGGAGGTGGGGCATACTATAGGCCCGGGGCCGCAATGCGCATGGTTACATCGTCTGGACTCCGACAAAATCGTTGCACATTGCTGCACGTGACCTGAAGCCTTGATTCTTGAACCGCTGTGGTTGACCCTTGGTCCCTGTCTAGACACTAGCTCCGGTGGGGTTTCCTTCAGTGCGGCAGATCTTGGATGACGAGGTTCAACATCATTGAATCCACCAAAGTTTATTAGTCCAGAGATTCTGCAGCATCAATTCGTTCAAGTTGTTTACCGTGACATAGTAGAAGCCCGAGGATCACCCCGCTGATCGAGAACCTTTGCCGGCAGATTCCTAATCCGACTCGCTCCTCTCACTGGATCTCATTCCTGTCCCACCATTGCACATAGCTCTTCCAAGTACTTCATAACATCGGTGTCCCATCCCCCCCCCCCCCCCCCTACTCGCCTATGCTCCTCCCCCTCCCAACCACTACACCTGTCTCCAAGTTCTACAGACGAAATGTCATGTAGTCCGAGCCCACGGCTATTCGTCGTCTAATGGAGACAATTGCGACTGCGTTTACATAGCTCTCATGACCCCCAAAAGGCTTCTCACGGGAATGTGATTCTTCCGACTCGGAGTCAGTGGGTGCGCATAGTAAAAGTGGACTTGAAGGGATTGGGGTCTCTCTCTCCAAGCTGCAGAGGAGCATGTATCGTGTGTTTTATGTTGCTTCGCTGCATTTATCATCTGGCTCATGTTTTGTCACGACACTCATCTACTCTGCAGGCTACTAGTAGTACATCATGGAATTTCATCACATCTCGCATGCGTCGCTCCACTGGTCATGAAACTGATGTACACCGCCATACTATCAATCTACTCATTTCGATTCCTAACATGCATGTGGACTCATCCTGCGGCCGAAATTATGTGTCGCCTCCCAAACTGCTACCAGCTGTGACGTAGGACTTTCAGGGCTCATTGTATCTCGTATCGCAGATTACTGTTAGTACGTTCTCACCAAACTTGATGTTTATGAGACTGATAATATCGTTTGGGGTCATGGATAGCATATCTCATGTATAACCGTCACCGACACAATATCTCGGCATCTCGAAGTGGATGATCAACCCAACGAGTCAGACCTTGGAGGAGACGATACTGGTAACGACGGTAGTGCGGAAGGGACGACAGATTCGGGACTGAGAGACAGGTTCATAGGCTTGACAACGTCATGGTCGGTCTAAAGCTTTTTGGATTGGCAAGTTTGACAGGTGGTATCCGCCTGTCCTTCAGCTATGTCAGTGTTCTTGTGCATTTCCATATTCCCTGACACGACTTTACAGGGTCTCTGAGTGCTACTGTCAATCCAATCGCTTTCAGAAATCCCTCAATGTCGCACAACAGCTTATTTTTATGGTCCCAGAGCAGTGTCTACATTCGGGTATGACGCTCAGCTCATGCTGCAGCGAGGCAATCTGACGCAGATATGACATTCTGCCCCCATCTGTCCGTATCAGCCGCATGGTACATACTTCTGATCACGTTTCTCTTTCGGTCACCTCGCCCTACACGAGTGCCGCAAAATTCCACGGTATCCTGGACGAACAATTCATGTCCAACTTCGCTGATCGCATTGCCCCCATTGAAAATGCTTGACGCAGCATAATCTTGACTTGCTTGGGAGAATCATTCTGGTTTTGGGGTGCGTCTGCTAAAGCTACGGGGCTGGTCATGATTGTTGTGCGAATTTCTCTAGACCGTGTTGATTGTCTCGTCATTTCGCAGATGGATGCGAGATTCAGGACGTTGGCGAATATTCATTAGTTTGCCCGAGAGGCTAAGGCATGAGCGAGTTCAACACGCTGCAATATTAACATGGAATAAAATAGAACAGAATTGTCTATCTACGTTACATGCGCGAATGGTGACTGGCCCTCCAAAAACAACACCCATCCGTTGAATTTGTCCGGTAAAGCAATAAACGGAGAGCAATTGTACAAATGCTGAGGGGGTACTCCCATCTCAGCGCACAATGACCGTGTCTCCTTGAAGTGCTGTGTGGCCAGAATAAAGTTACTACGCGCGAATGCAATCTCCCCCAGACCACGTATGCTGAATGCCTTACGGGCTAGATTGCTTTGCGTGTCAGCGGCTTCCATCGTGGCGATAAAATGAGACTCGGCTCTGTCGTACTCGCCTGCGGTGAGCTCAATGCATGCCGAGCCATAAGATTGGTAGAGGAATGTACGCGCACTGCGCAGCGCAAAGAATTGGAAGGGTTCCAAGACATTTCGGATGAGTTTCTTCGCCAGATCATATTTCCCTTGCTGGCTCATAACACCAGCCTTCCCCATGGCAGACCAAAGGGCATCTTCTGCAGATTGTCCACACATCTCTATGATTTTCTGCAGGCAATCCATTGCGTCAGACAACCGGCCTTCGCAAAATGCAACTTCTGCGAGCCCCTGAAGTAAGTCTGCAAGGGTCCCGGCATTTGCAGTACCTGCATGCTGCTCGAACAGGTCTTTGAAGTGCGTGTTCACCTGGACAGCGTCTCCCCCATGATAAAACTTGGCCTTCCAGTGCCAAATCTTGGACGGACAAACCCAAGCTGCGATCTTCTGTGGTCTTCACAAATAATTCGTCCACAGATACTGTGAATGTGTGCGTCCGGGTCAAATCCAAAGTAAACCAAGCTCTAGCTTTTGTTGCGTCGCTGAGAGACATCCAAGAGTCAGAGTGCTGAAGACCCTCTAAGAGATTCTGGGACTGAATAAAGCGACCTTGACATCTCAGCAAGTCCGCACGATCGATAAGACAACACGCCATGTCCTCAGGGTCACCGGCGGTGAGGTAGAGCGCCTCGGCAGCTTGAAGGGCCTGTGATGCTTCGACGAGCTGAGAAAGCGTGCCGTAGAGGTTTGCGAGAGCCAAAAAGCAGTTTGCTTTTAGCATCTGCGTGGAAGAGTTTTCAACGATATTGGAGATAGCAGGGGTAAGAGTAGTCGGGCGAGGCAGATGCCACTCCAAAAATTGCAAAAATTGCCAGCAAGCAGTATAGGTCCCTTCGGCGAAATCTGAGATATTTGCAAGGTTGAAAGCAACTACTTGCTCGATGTTTAGGTGATTTGAGATAACGACATCAGCATACTGATCGCGTTCTTCTGAACAGGAGGCGACAGTACGATAGTAGAAGGCACGTATCTCTTGCAAGCACGCGGAGTCAGGTGCTTGCAACGAATCTCGCACGTAATGTCGGATGGGGGCGAGCACCTTGAGAAAATTGTCTTGACGATAAACAAGTGATTGCATGCATAAAACATCGCATATGGCGTCGACTTGCGGAAGCGATGGCAACAAATCACTAGCCAAGTCTTCGCTGAGACCCTGAGGCAAGAAGGCGATGATGGCCAAAACACGACGACCATTTCCGCCGAGATCCTGGACCGACGGCGAGCTGAGCGACAGATGCATTGTGTCTGACAAGCTTTGCAGCTTCCCCTTGCCGCCATCGAGCACTTTGCTGTGTCGATCGTTCCATCTCTTGAGCAGCGTGGCTGGAGACCAGCCATTTCGTTGTGCAGCGTTTGCGAGTATATTGATGGAGAGTGGGTGAAAATCTAATTCCTTCAGCAGGTCCTTCATGCTTTCTTCGGCTTCGCTGCCACTGGCGTGCTGATAAATTCGAAAGAACACTGCCTGAGCAGAGCTCAAGTCCAGTGGTGGAATATCTTTGGTGATCCATTGCACGTTTGGCGCATTCCTTCTACTGCGTGACGTGAGAACCAGGATGACACCGGGAATATCAGCCATTTCAGCGATGGCTTGGGGTATGGCTCCAAGTGCCGACGATGAACTGGCTTCTTCGAAGGTCTCGGCATTATCGAGGACAACAAGGGCGCTGGCAGAACGAAGAAAGGTAGATATCTGGCGCACAGGATCAGCTCCGGCAATCTCTATATTAAGTGCTCCCGCAAAACGAGTCATAAAGGTTTCGAATGTGATTGTTGAAGGATCCACGCCATCATAAGTCACGAAGAAGCGCCGATCAGCGAATTTCTCCGTGACGAGCGGCTCGTTGAGGATAGCTTTTGCAATAGAACTCTTTCCCATACCCCCGGGTCCGATCAATGCAATATGCTCATCATTGATGACAAGATTCGCTAACTCCGCCACAAGACCATCACGACCATATAACATAGCAGGTCGTGGATGGAGGCACAATTGGACGATACCTGATTGCATTTAGAGGACATGCACAACCCGACCAAAACAACGACTTACTTTGGAGCATAAACTGCTAGCACCACTGCCTTTGGATTCCAAAACCAGCTTCTTCAAAATCTTCACGTCGATCGCCATACCAGTGGTCACCTCAAACTTGAGACGCCATTCAGCAGCAAAATCGAGATGTTACAAAGACATACGTGAAAAAGTGCGAGGACACGATCTATCTCATTGTTCCATGCAGTGATCTGGTCGCCATCAATTGAGGCAGAAAAGAGCCTGCGCAAAAATCGTTGCTCCTTCTTCGAGGCTGCTTCACTATTCATGCGGTTGACTGATCTGCATTAGTATCATCAGTTTTGGCGACAACGAAATTGATGTGGCTCGCACTCACATGTTAAGCTCAGCTAATGCATCCCCCAAGGATCCTTGCAGATCATCCTTCGGTAGCGTCCTTTGTCGCTCTTTCAAGAACTTTCCTGATGGTTTCACATTTTTTGACTATCGCCAGGAAATCAGACTTGTTCTTAATCACTGACTTCACAGACTTGAGGTTCACTGGAAATTTTGCAAGGACTAATCAACGCACCTGTGCAATTGTCAGGATGTTGGCAACCAGTTCCAAGGATACCTTTTGCTAGGTCAATTGGTACGAGATCTCTTGTAACGTTGATGGCTACTATAGTGGCGCCCAGCAGTTGGCTGACGGTGTCATCCTGCGACTCCTCAGTTTCAGGAGCGGGTTGTTTTGAGCTCTTGTATGATAGATTGAGTGTACGATGTTGAGGACTAGATAGGTGGACTCTTACCTTTGATTTGTGGGACCCTCCAGCCTTCGGCTTTCTAGATAGCATGACCTGATGGTTCAGACTTACAGTGGGTTAATGAACAAGCGCCAGCCCGTCTAGTATGATAGGCTCGTTGAAGTGGAGGGTGAGAAACTGCACATAGCCTACTTGCCAGGCGTCTATCATATCGAGTTCAAGCCACATCTCCTAAGTCCCTGGTGTGGTAAACCAATGCTGGAAATTTAAACCTGGGCGATACAATCCACGAGAAACTCAACGAGATCACGAGGTGCGGCGACATGCACATCCGACCAGCTCGAGGATCATCGGTGACCTCTGGAAGGGCGAGCCAATAGCTAATTTTGCGATGTGTAGGAAAACGACTGCAGTGATCCAGACTCGGAATAAAGAACGTGTGATTCATTTGTGCTTGCACTGAAATCGACAGGCTGCCAGCCTGGTGCCCAGTGAGGCCCAGTGAAGCCTAGTGAGGACCCACAGCCTGAGGGACTCACTGCTGTCGGAGACGATGAGCGGAATAGTTTTGCGGCGGTTGCCGATGTGAGATTATGTCAAACAACCATCATCAGAGAATCGATGAGTTCTTGACATGGTAGCCGTTTGAACTATAAGAGGACATATATCTGCTTCCGCTAAATACGACAATACATGATGGAAGAAATTTGACTTATCGGCACATATATGACGGCCCCGAGGAGACAATAATAAATTGAATCATTTTTAGATAAAATATCTACATGATAACCTAAAAGTCGTGTTTTGTTCGAAAATCTCTTTAGAGCCCGTTCAGCAACTGATGTTTACAAATATTTGAGAACGAAATGTACGAGTGGCATGCAAGCCGGTATGTCAGAGTTTCAATAATCTCTCCCTCTGACTATGAACATACCTTGTACCACCACCTATTGACTCACCCCCCCAGCAGCAAAAGCGCATCTTCGCAACTGTAACTGTACTCCTAGTGTGCGCTCAGTTTCAACTTATCAACATGGCTCGAAAGGACGAAAACAAGCAGCCCAAAGCCCAATGGAATGAAGCTGAAGTTGACGCCCTGCTAGACTATCTTATCACCCAGAAATCCAAGATTGCTGGAACCACTTTCAAGGATGAGGTCTTCAATGAGGCTTCAAACATAATCGCAGGAATGGGGACATATGGCTCATCCAAAACCAGACCACAATGCAAGATGAAATGGGCATCGGTATGTGTTCCCATGTCATTATCATTGGTGACTGCTCACTAAGATCTACACCACCCACATACAGCTCAAGCAGACTCACAATGCCATTGAGCGATATCGTAACAATCAATCTGGTTGTCATTGGGACAATGTCAACAGAGTGAATATTCAGGGGGAAGCAGCGGAAGCTCAGTGGGGACAATTTCTCAGCGCCAGTGTGGCCAACAAGGTATGTGAACATGTTCAGAGATCTCCAGCTGCTGCTTACCTTTTGTTTCGAGGCAATGCGATTCTTCAAAAACACCGGGTGGAGATTTTGGCCCAAGATGTTGGAGATCCTGCCAAATGGGAGTGGCGCTGAGGGCACTGCTGCCTATAACCCGGCTTTGTTAGCCACACAGGAATCAGCACCTGCCACTTCTGCCAGCGCTAAAGCCAGTGGATCACTTCCCACTCAGGCATCGGCACCCGCTGCTTCTGCCAGCGCTGAAGCCAGTGGCTCAGCAATTCCCACTACTCGTGCTGAGGCAAGTGGCGAGGCTATGGGTCTTGCCATTGGCGTGCCCAGCGCTTGCAATGCGGGTGGTGTGCCCAGTGCTCGCACAGCTGCGAGCCCCGGCTTCGAATGGGACCAAATCATGTCTGCCCTTCCATCCACTGATCCTGGAATGGTAGCTCGCGCTTCCATGAACATCCCCCCTCCCCCATCGTCAATCGCATACACTCACAGTAGCACCAGAAAATGTTCGCATTCCGACATGGTCCTTTCCTCCACTACCACCCAAACTTCGGTATCGCAGGTGAATTCCCCCTCCCTCGACAAAAAGCCGAAGTTGTTGACATGTGGTGGCAGCTCTATCTTGCGTGTGACTAGTCAATGCACAGGCACCAAGGCCACCATGGACACTGCGAATACCGCTGCATTCATGAACCTTCAAGGTTCCATCAACCGCTTGATGGACAGTCTCGAGACGTCGTTGACCAAGACCGATGATGGTCAGGTAGCAGATGAACACACGCAGGCCTTAGACATAATGCAAGATGACGAGCGCATCTCGCCGTCTGACAAGGTCACCCTCATGAACGTGTTTGTGAGGAGTCCAGCGGTCTCTTCCACCTACTTGGTCAGCAGGCCAGAGAATTGCATACCTTACTTGGAATCAGTCCTCCGCCAGGCTGCCAATGGGGTGTACAGCGCGCTGTAATAATTCATACCTCACATTCCTTCGTTCTTTGCATTTGTCGTTTTTTGTTTTTAGTCACTTCAATATGCAGTGCATCTTCGTTTGTAGCACAATGTAAACTACCATACATTGTGAAAGTTATAGAACATCTTCATTGGCATCATCCTCACTGCCATAGTACTGATCTATGTCTTCCTCTTCCTCTGGGCCTTCATCAATTTCACGCTCAAGTAAGATCCTCTGATAGTTTTCCCACATCTCCATGGCCATGCGGTTGCGAAAATTGTTTGCATTTGTATTGTCCTCAACAATCATATCATGATCAGGTTGATCATGATACACATCATTGGGTTGCCCTTGATTGGTGGGGTTGTCATTGAAGACAGCCCTCTGAGGCAGAGGCCCTTCACCTGGATCCTGGGTACATATGTAGTTGTGTAGAGCACATAGTGCTGCAGGAATACGAGCTTGAATTCCAATCTTGTACTCAGGGGATATCAAAAGGATGCAAAAGCGCCAGTTCACAACACCAAAAATCTGTTCGATAACATTGCAAGCAGATGCATGATGAAGATTGAATAGTTCTTCCTTGTTGACAGGCCTAAAAATATTATTGGATGAGCTGGACTACAAAAGAGAAGTGTAAGTCATACCTGACATTGGTACGACCCCATTCAGCAAGATGGTAACGAACACCACGGTAAGGGACCAAAAGCTGTGGGCATGAGGGGAACCCTAGGTCTGCAAGGAGATATTTTCCTAGTGGATATCCAAGCCATTGTTACGAGCTTCGCCCCAGAGCCATGAATCTGTTGCTGATCCCTCCCATCCCGTAAGTGCAAACATAAACTTGAGGTCGAAGTCACAAACAAAGAGACAGTTTTGAGAGACAAAACCTTTTCGGTTGTAGTAGAGGTGGCGGCTTGCTGATGGAGGGAATGCATGGATGTGGCTACCATCAATGGCTCCAATAGCATCACGAAAGTATGGCCAACATTTTGGATTGTTGCGAATTGCACTGGAGACAGGTGCATTGACAATGGGAAGGTGAATGTGGGTGGTGTAGAAGGGGTGAGATGCAAATATATCTAGCATCTTTCGGAAATATCTAATAGGCAGAGTAAGCTGAGGTGTAAGACATACATGAAATCACATACTTTGAAATAGTAGCATTTGATCGCTGGAATCGTTCTCCAACATGTCTGACAGTTAATCCTGTTACACAGGTGTACAGAAAAATGGCCAGCTGTTCTTCGAGCGACACATAGCGTGAATCAGTGTGCCCAAGGTCGCGAAGGTCATTGATCAAGCTCGCAAAAACATGAGCATTGACACCAAGCTCACAGTGGATGCATTCCGGGTGGCCAGTGATTAATTCAATCACCCACTCTTGCCCTGTGAGGGCTGATGTATGGTAGGGCTCGCAGTCAGATGGGGGGATCTGCTGCTGAAGAATCTGTGCTGTGGCAGCAAGTAGTATATTGAGGATAAGAGCAATGTAGCGAAGAATGCATTGGCAAACTGCAGCTTGTGCCTGGTGAGTCTGGTCTGCAGGTTGAGCTAGATGGGTCACAAGAGGTTGGACAAACTGTGGGTGCACATGTCCTGGATCCATGGTAGCTTATAGTATAGCTACTAGACATGTATCTTATCACTATCGATCTTACTGACAATTTTGAAACTCCATTTGAAACTCCGCATCACGTGCCACCAACAATTTCATTTGGTTTTGCAACATTTCAGTTGCTGAACGGGCTCTAAGGCATTCAGCATACGTGGCCTTGGAGAGATTGCATTTGCGCGCAGTGACTTTGTTCTAGCCGCACAGTGCTTCGAAGAGACACGGTCATTGTGCGCTGAGATAGGAGTGCCTCCCCAGCATTTGTACAGTTGCTTTCCATTTAATACTTTACCGGACAAATTCAAAGGATGGTCATTATTCCTAAAAGGTATGTTGTCATTTGCGAACTACACTAAGTAGATTGTATGTATGCTGCCCTGTAGTTGCATTTCAGGAACAGTGTCTTGTATTATATAATTTATATCCATGGCAAGTCAGTATCGGGGTATTTACGCTCGTTGGGGGGATTCGGTATGGAAGACACGTGAGGCTAACAGCTCTCCCGAACTGAGATGGGCAGAAGACTGTCGAAGGGTGTATGTTAGAATGGCGCGTGTTGAAGACAAAGTAGTAGCAGCCGGTGATGTGACATTGGATGGGGAGAATGTCGATTTGAAGGCTAAGCTGTTCGACTATGAGTTGGGGCCTGCATTTAGTGTCACGAATCTCGAGAATGCCAGACTGCTCACCGCGTCACCTTTTCCTCGTTCCCTTTTAGGCTTGGTGAAATATTCAGGAATGATATCTCGTGGCGTCGAAGGTTAGGCTAATCTAGTTCCTCATCAGTGTTAATATACCTGTTAATAAGATTCCAGAGAGCGTGCAAGGGCGTTGAGATGATGTTCTGAGCGTCTCGAGCTCTGTATGATAGATATGATGCCGCATCAATGATTCGTTGAATCAGGTGTAACCACAGTAGACTCGAATGACCTGACTAACCTGTTTCGGTTTCTCGTGGTATGCAGTGATTGACACAAGAACGCTGAGCCATCTGCCAGATTCCAGTCAGCAACTTTTATTCATGTCCAGTGCTCTAGTATGAGGTATAGGAGTTCGTGCTCTAGGGCGGTTTGTGACAAGCCGAGCTGTCACTGTGTCGTCAATACATGGCGTCCACCGATAAAGCGCTCTGGCGACATCATCATGATGTACTCATAGAACTTGCTGTTATGGCTCAGAGGAGCTGAAAGGGGAGAGGTACCATCTATCCCGGGCCATAACTCATTCAAAAGCCTGTGCGAAATAAACTGATAAGGCGACATGGTCTTCTTTGTTTCACGAGCTACGGGGACTGAGGCCTGAGGGAGAGTGCATTGAATACGGGAACTACATGGCACATGGGGAGTTTGCATGAAGTGCTTTAGTCACAGTACAGTGGGTCGACTCGGAAACCTTTTTGATCCACGTGCAACTGATTTTGATCCACCACATTCCATGACGGTGTGTACAGTCTGTTGGCAACAACTCTGAATATCGTTTGGGCCTACTACGCTTGAAATAACGTGCCAACTTGATACTTGACACTATATTAATTGTCCTACCCATTCTTCCACTCCGACTCCTTCCCTCCCTCATGGCTTGCGGCTTAGTATCATCGAAGTCCTCTAAGTGTTTCGTGGTAAGCCTTGCTGAGCATGTACTAATGTCGGCATCAGGACATGGGGTCACTGGAAGGCTGCCGGGTAACACATCAGGGCACCCATATGTGCGAGCGGGTGAGCGAAAGGGCTACCGTTATGACCTGAGATTCCACGCGGGCTCGCACACCTCCGAGTTGGACAGCGTGGCGAGCGGCGTTACATGAAATCGTGGGATTCATCATTGACCCTTGGACCTTAAGAGCATGGCGATACTAATAGATATAGCTCCCCTGTCATTCCTTGTGTTATGCCGATAGACGCTGGCATGTGCTGCGGCGCTGCGCGGCCTTTCTCACCCGGTACTGGCTCTTTGAAGCAGGCGGAGGCGCCCAGAAGTTCAGTTATCGTATTCCCCCTTCTTCACAAACTCAGGTAATGTCGTCCAATGGCAATTCCGAAAACTAGGAAAGTCCAAAGGCAAGAAGGCAAGAAAGCAAATACATAGGAACCATACATTATAGTTGACTCTGATTCTCCCATAGAACAACCCAAATGCTGAGCAATATCTTCTGAAAACCAACGAGTCCCAGGACAATGTAATTCATTCGCTAGGCGCCACTATATCGGCCATCACGCTACCAAAGACTTTGTTCCCTATCACTTTAGCAAAAGGCATCCTTGGAACGATTGCAAACATTCTGAGTATCGCGCAGGTTCGTTGACCCAAGCTTCGTAATTCTTTATGAATAAATCCTAGGTCTCTACAGTCAGTGATCAAGAACAAGTCAGATATCGGAGCGTTAGTCGACAAGTGTAAGACTATCAGGGATATCCTTAAAAAGCAACCCAGGATGCTACTGGCGATGATCTGCGAAACTTGGGGCATGCTTTATCACAAGTTAATGAGTGAGTCAGATCATAATCACTGCCTCTGGAAACTGATGACGCCGTACAGGTCAGTAAATCGCATCCACAGTGAATTAACCCCGAAGAAGAGCAAGGGATTTGGCCCAGACTCCTCTCTGTCACGATTGATCGCGACCGAATTGCTGGGTGGGAAAAAGACTTAGATCGCGTGCTCTTACTCTTCAATGTACGTCTTTGGCTTCCCTGAATTTTTGTTATTGAATTACGTTTCAAGACCGAAGGGATTGCTGGCATTGCGATTAGAGTGGAACAGTTGGCTTTGGGACTCGAGAATAACGTTAATATTCCCAATATTGTAAAGTACGTTGACAATTTGGTGGGTGGCGCATGCCCTCTAATGCAATCAGGTGTCGTTCAACAGCGCCTCCATCACGACCTGCAATGTTTTATGGTCGTGATGCTCTCGTGGCAGAATTAACAAGACTCGTCGTCAACGACGAGCATATTGCATTGATTGGTCCAGGAGGCATGGGAAAGAGCTCTCTAGCCAAAGCTATCCTTCACGAACCACTTATCTTGGAGAAATTTGCTGACAGACGCTTCTTTGTGACTTACGATGTCCTAGTCCCTTCGACCATCACTCTTGAAACTTTTATGACTCGTTTTGCAGGAGCCCTTGGCATAAAGCTTGCCGGCGCCGATCCTGTCCGCCAAATTTCTGCCTTTCTTCGTTCCGCCGCCAGCGCCCTCGTTGTCCTTGATAACGCTGAGACTTTCGAAGAGGCCAGTGCACTTTCGGTGCTCGAAGAAGTACCACCAGCCATTGCAGAGATTGCAGGTATCCCTGGCGTTATTCTGATCCTCACGTCACGGTGTAGAAGAATTGCACCCAACGTACTATGGACAACGAAAGTCATTCCGCCATTGGACTTGAGCTCTACTCAAACAGTGTTCTTTCAAATTTATCGTCTCGCCAGTCGTAGCGACGCCGGAGAAGAAATAAAAGACCTGCTCAAGGCATTGGATTTTCACCCCCTTTCTATCAATTTACTCGCAAACACTGCGCAGCAAAATGACTGGTCTCCGGTCACGCTGCTGAAGAGATGGAACAATCGGCACAGTGCGGTGCTCGACCCCGGAAAGGGGAAGTCGCAAAGCTGGTCAGACACCATGCAGTTGTCACTCAGCTCACCATCCATCCAGGATCTCGGCGAGGACGGTCGTCGTGCTTTAGCTATTATCGCCTTCTTGCCGCAGGGTCTTAACGATGAGATGGCTGGCGATTTGTTGCCATCGCTCTCGCAAGTCGTGTTTATATGTGATGCCCTATGCATGCAGTCACTCGTTTACCGTCAAGATGGGTTCATCAAGATGCTCGCACCTATTCGACGTTATGTGCAAGATTCTTTGCCACCACCTGACTCCACTTGTGTGCGGGAGATACGTGCGTTCTACTATCGCACTGTCAACTGCTGTTCAGAAAAAGGAGATCATCATGCTACCATCATCATCTCGGATCACCTCAACATTGAGCATGTAGTTGCTTCTGACCTTCAAGTTGCTCGCATCCCGAATACCATGGAAGAGATTTATGACGTTTGCCCGCAGTTTTTGTGGTGCTTGACGACACTCTACCTCGCCCAACTACTCTCACCCGAGCTATTTTTGATATCGTCGAGAACTCCTCCACTGGAAGTTAAAAGCGCGCTGCTTGTGGCGTCTCGGCTGGCTCTACATCGCTATTTCTCAGCTCACAGAAGGAATGAAGGCTTTCAGAGATGCTGAGACTTTGTGCCTCAGCGCCGGCGACCACGAGCAATGGGCACAATGTGCTACCACTCGTGCAGACACGTATAGATGCCAGGGTCGGTTCATTCAATCTCAACGGATCCTTGAGAAGTTACAAACTCTGGCCCGTGGACCTATCTCAGCGAATCAGTGAAAGCTCAAGCTTTGTATTTCCTGGATCAGACTCGGATGTATAGATCGGCAGGATCGGCAGACGATTTATTCGTGAAATCCATGGAAGATTGCAACTTGGGCTTGCAGTCTAAGATTTGGCATTGGCGGGCGAAATGGTATTATGGGGGAGATATTTCTCAGGTCAAGATGCACTTGGAAAATCTTCTCTTACATGCACCCGGAGTACTGTGGATATTTGTCGCAAGGAAGCACTTCAGGGGCTCGCAGAAGTTGCCTTGTACGAAGGCAGGTTTTCTGAAGCAATGGATATCCTACAGAAAATTGTCGGGATGTTCGAGGGGCAAGACCCTCACACCGTCCTTTGGTATGCCGTCTGGAAAGGTGTCGTTGCGAGCACCAGGGAAATCATGACCTTGCAAGAGATCATCCACAAAGCCCCCCGGCAGGTCCAATTCTTTGACCTGCGCAATGCAGTTGCATTTCTCCACATATCTTATGGCTCGGCATGCATCGAGCTCATTGCAGGCCAGTACGACAGAGCCGAGTCTCATTTCATCGACACCATTGAAGGCTGTGATATCCAAGGACATCTTGATTTCAAGGCGTTCAGTATACGTGGACTGGGTGAGATTGCCTTTGCAAAGGAAACTTTACCTTAGCTGCAGAGCGCTTCGCAACGACACAGTCCTTGTGCGCAGATATGGCAGTTCCCCCCCAGAAGTTGTACAGTTGCTTGCCATTCAATGCTCTGCCACATAGATTCGAAGGATGGGCGTTATTTTTGAAGGGTCAGTCGCCATTTGCCAATGTTATGTAGATCGTATACATTTTGCACGATTACACAAGTAGTTTCATTATGACCATAGGTCATGGTAATCCCCCTGCAGAAGTACAAGTTAATAGCCACTTATTTATTCACCAAACTCGATTGTAATACACCGCATCTAGCCTATCCAAATTTCTACAGTATTATATATGCGTCCACCCACTAGTCATGTCATGCTGGCAGGGAAGTTTGCGCTATGT
Organism: Suillus occidentalis; assembly: GCA_016628085.1. Taxonomy (NCBI): domain Eukaryota; kingdom Fungi; phylum Basidiomycota; class Agaricomycetes; order Boletales; family Suillaceae; genus Suillus; species Suillus occidentalis. The sequence continues at coordinate 18,248 of JABBWB010000584.1, forward strand.
TGACTCGGAGCATGGATTGTGATCTTCAGGACACAGTAATATCCATAAGCACGCTGGCGACAACTTACATGTCTTTTGCTGCTCATCACCACGTTTGCGATTGTAACTTGAAGAGGATGCAAGCCCATCTGATGTCACACTCCACAAACTGCGGGTCGCTTTATTTCGATTCTCCGATTTTCGACACTGATTGTCTTGATATTCTTCAATTGAGTTGCTCCAGAGCGTCCTCAATGCATGGGACATCGAGAGAGAGATGTGTTATATATAGATGCCAATAGTATGTGACAGATGCGAGAAGCTAAGGCTTTCGGATATGGCACAACGGAAGAAGTAGACACACAAGAATACCAGATACAAGTCAAGTCAATTCAAGAGCGCCAACTATTACAGTACTTAGATAGTAGTCTTTTATACTAAGGTAGATAGAGGCTCGTGATTAATTCAAGCAAGCATATGATACTTCTATGTCTCAGATAACGTACGTGGCAAGTGAAACTTTGTATCTCCCAGGCAGGTGATCGGCCTGGACCAGTCCATCCGTCACATACCCCCTACCAGTTGCCCACGCGGCGACGTCTTACTTCCTCGGGATGCGGCCCGCCCTTTGCTCTTACCCTGAGCTCCATCGTCGCGCCCTCGGTGTTTCCATCAGTCATCTCCTCG
>JABBWB010000585.1:0-18912 GCA_016628085.1 Suillus occidentalis
GGGGGTGGTTTCCTAAACGCTAAATGCCAACCCTACCTGACTAAGCGGCGGGGGTGGGTGGGCGGGGTTTTGTAACGACTCAGATTCTTGTTATGCTTATCCTTGACTGTTGTATCGCTGTCGTATGGTATGTTATCGTGATTTGTGCTATCGTGTTCTGTGGTGTTTCTTATCCTTGTTTTGACTATGGTATCGTATGGTATCTTATGGTATCTTATGGTAGTCTTGACTGTTGTGTTTCTTGTCCTTGTCTTCCCTGTCGTATCGTTGCTTGTCGTAGTCTGTGGCGTCGCTTTCTTATCGTGGTCGTGTTTCTTGTCCTTGACTTCGGTGTTCCTTATCCTTGTCTTTTGCTTGTTTTCTTTTTTTCTCCTTATCGTAGTCTTGATCCTCTGTTTCCTTATCCTCATCCTTGTCTTGCGTGGCGAAGGGCGAAAACCTCGTTCAGACTTGGCTGCGCTTTGCTTGATTTTTGCTATTTTTGCGTCATTTTACCGTTGATTTTGTCTAGGGTGATGCCTTGGTTTATGACAAAACCTCGTTCGGACTGCCCTTGACTCTCCTTGGTTTGTGCGTTTTTATTTGATATGGTATTGCTTGATTTCATCTGTGGCGAAGGGCGAAAACCTCGTTCAGACTTGGCTTGACTTTGCTTATTTTTGCGCTTATTTGCTATGGTATTGCTTGATTTCAAGCGTGGCGAAGGGCGAAAGCCTCGTCAAGACCTGGCTTGATTCTGCTTATTTTTGCTATTTCGTTGCTGTTGGGACTGGGGCGACAGGCGTGGCGAGGACAAGACCTCGTTCAGAACCAGCTTGATTTTGCGTGATATCTGCGATTTTATTCCTCTCGTAGTGTCTTGTTGTCTTATCGCTCCCTTTCTATTGATTTGTCTGGAGTGGTGGGTGTCATTTGGCATGCGTGCGTACTAACTACTATCATTCTGCAGTCCCCTTCTCACTGTTCTTCCTCTTCCTCATCGTCATCTGAGTCAAGGACACCAATTGTTGCGAGTTTGATCGCTTTTTTGAATGATGCTTTGTAGTTTTTGTCCTCCTTCATGGTCTGGTAGATCTCCAATGATTTACGATGAAGATCGATGCGCAGCCTTTTAAACCCTTCAGCGCTGTTTTCCCACAGTCCCATTGTGCTCCATGCCCACTGCGTCTTGCTCCAAAATTTCAGTTCATGGCTGTACTTGTCAGACATCACTGCCATGATGACTGATGTTTCAGAGAACCTCCGAACTGCTTGAAGCAGTACGGGCAGTGGTGGCACGTCGTCCACATTGTCGGTGACGATTTGCATGAAATAATTCATTGCTCGTTCCGTCTGCATTCTCTTTGCTTTCTCTGGAACCGTCTCCTTGTTGTATTTCTGCAGCACAATGGTTTTCTGCGAGTTCCTGTACTCGGAACACACATCGTTCATTTCCGAGAGGACCCTCAAGAACATCGGAACATTGAAGATGAGCCCATGAGGGTGCATGAATTGAAGGCCCTGCATGGTCGCCGCCCAGACCATCGGACCGTCGATGATGATGGCATTCCTGAATATGTTCCAGGTGTATTCCTGGATGATCCCAATGATCAGTGCTGTCTGTTTGTGGATAAAACGCATGCGTGCAGACTGACCTGGGGGTCTGCAAGATGTCGCTGCTCCAGTCGAAAAGATGACATGCGGATATCTGGATCATGCTATACGAAGATGAGTGTATGATTCCATCAGCACGCGTGCGCATCAAATACCTGTAGACATTGTAATCACTGACATCACGTATCTCATATTTTTATGGGATGTACACACCTGGCTGTTGGTGTTTGTGCGGGTCAAACATTGTCTTGGCATATTGAACGAATAATTTTATTGGTGGATGATGGTGGTTCAGGATCAAGAGAGCTTGACTCGAGAGCTGGACCAATCTCAGAGTATATAAGCAGGCAGCAAATATACGCAAATATGTACAAACATGCATCTGGGCCTCTTTCTGGTGTGGATCGTGATGGATCATTGCGCATGCGTGCTATTTGAGTGCTGTCCACAAATATAATAATTTGCCTGCAGTGCTGTGCGATCGATTATCTACATTGATTGCTATTACGCTGCGCAATTGGTACAGGGTGCGCCGTAATGGTCTTCTGGGATACATACAAGTACAATGGTGACCTAGGGTTACTGCGCTCAATCATCGTCTTCTTCCTCTTCCTCTTCTTCGTCATCATCATTGTCAGTGTCATCCTCTTCCTCTTCTTCGTCATTGTCAGTGTCATCCTCTTCCTCTTCCTCTTCCTCTTCCTCTTCCTCTTCCTCTTCCTCTTCTTCGTCATCGTCATCGTCATCGTCATCGTCATCGTCATCGTCATCGTCATCGTCATCGTCATCGTCATCGTCATCGTCATCGTCATCGCTATCATCGTCAGTTTCATCCTCTTCCTCTTGTTCTTCCTCATCCTCATCATCTTCCTCATCGTCGTCAGTCTCCTCGCTCTCGTCAGAGCTGTTCACAGACCCCTCCCGCAAGTAGGTGAGTGTGAGCTCAAATCTATAAAACAATGCGGCATCGAGGGGCTCCCACAGGCTGATGGGCGTCATGGCCATCTCGCTGTTTGCCCAGGTCCTGACCTCCTCCATGTAATCTTCAGGCCACTGTTCCTTGATTTCTTCTGTGGTTGCAAATGCCTCCATGAGAGTGATGATGTCTGCGATGTCGGGCTGATGCTCTGTTTCCTCACTTATGTAATTCATGAAATAGCGAAGCACGTCGCTCGTCTCCATGTGCTCGAAGATGGTGATGGGAGGAATCTCGTCCATCTCCTCTTGAGTTGGCAGATAGTTGAGATAGTGTGAGACACGTCCCAGATTCTTTGACTGAGCGCAGGTGTCGTGCATCTGGCAGAGGACGTGGAGGGCGAATGGTATGCCGTCGATCAACTCGTACGGACATGCTTCTCTGACTCCACCTGGAGCGAGGACCATCGCCTTTGGTCCATCTTGCAGAATTGTCGCCCTCAAGACTCTCCAGCTGTATTCCTGAAAGATCACGTGAGATCAGTGATGTGTTTTCTTTTGCACGCACGCATGCTAATCACCTGCGTCTGAGCCTCATCGACCTACGAGTGCAATACGACAGTCAGCAAAAAATGTATATCTCATCATGCCAACATCCTCACACGTGGCTTGGTCAAAAAGGGCTGCAGTGAGATATGACACTGTCAGTACGGTCGACTGGTTCAGCATGCGTGGGTGGTAATCACCTTGGGCTTTGGTGAAAAGACCTGGTGGCCAGCAACAGGACCTGCTTGGTACGCATGCATGCTGTTTGATTCAAACTATGCAAGATGGTGCAGCATTTGAGTATGATGATAGATCTGCTGTTGTTTGTGTACCTTTATGTCTTGTTTGTCCATGTTGTTGTCTTCTGAGATGGATGGTGGTGGTTGTGGTTGGAAATCAAGAGGTATCTGACGACCGGATCGGGACGCGACCATTATATGGATTCATACGCAAACATGCATAAACATCGATAAACATCGATCGGGTGCAATGCGGCGCGTCCTGGGCGTATCTCCGATGCGCCCCTGGCTTGTCTGACTCGTATCAGTACGCGCGCATGATGTTTTTCATTGCTGGACGGATTTCAGATTCACATACAAGACGCGCCAAGATATTTACGAATGAATGGATATGAGTACAGAGCGCGCAGCCGATCCCTTTGCTTCTCTTCACCTGTCGAATGAGGCTGAGCGCAACATCTCCCGCCATGGTCTGAGAAACAGCATTGCCTCATCATGGACCTCTCTCGCTTTGTCGCGATTCGTCTCTTCCAATTTGAGTCTGGCAAAGAAGGCGACCTTGTAGGCTGGCTCCCACAAGGGGACCGGAGTCATGCTCCAATCGCTGCTTGCCCAGTGCCCCATCGCCACGTATGAGTCACGGTCACATTTGAACGCCATGCCTTTGCAGTGATAAAGGGCCCGAAAGGCTTCCATGATGTCGCCCTCTTTTCTGACGATGTCCATGGTGTATCTGAAGGCGTCTCCCATGTTCATCATCCTCCACTTGGTGAAGGGAGGGTCTTCTTCCAGCTGCTGTGGCGTTGGAACCCAACGCTCGTATGCGGAGGGCTCGTTCAGACTGTCCGACAGCAGGCACATCTCCAACATCTGACATATGAGATGAAGAGAGAGGGGTATGTTTGCGATCAGAACGTAGGGAGGGATGCTCTCCAGTCCGGTTGGTGTGGCGGCCACGACATTGGGACCCCACTCCAGGATGGTGGTTCTCAGAAGGTCCCAGGTGTATTCCTGAAAGATTGACGCGTATCAGTGGTCTGGGCGACTCTGCCTCCGAGCATGCTGCTCACCTTGATTGCAGGTTGATCAAGACGATACTGTCGAGCGGTCAGGATCAAAGATGGAAGTTTGGCATGCACGCGTGCTGCTGCTCACCGTCGTCGTCAAGATTATGTTCTGCAGAGTGAAGCAACAGCTCGTCAGACTTGGCGCGTTCACGCGCTGATGATCATTTGCGTACGTTTGCGGCTTGATTGTATCTGGTTGCGCGCGGTGTGCCATTGTTTTCACGTGGCATCCTGCTGTTTGAAGAGAGCGAGCGATTGTGGATGATGGTGGTATGAAGTCAAGATGTGTTTGGATCAGAAGTGGGGTCGGCGGTATTTGGGAGGCAGATATTTGCGCCTATTTGCGCACATGTTGTTGCGTGTTGACAATTTGAGCAGCATGCACGCGTGCAGATCAGCCGAGCATTGTTCCTTCCATCGAGCATCATCATGGAATACGGCATGCGCTATTTACAGTCGGTTACAGGTACAGAGCATGACCGTGTTCGCCTCCCACTTCCATTGCAGCAATCGTGATTCACCTGTCATAAGGAGGGTGGCTCCGTGGGACGTCGACCCTGTCTACTCTCGGAGCATCTTTCATGACCGTCCTGTGCACCCACCTCGCCTGTTTTTTGCGCGCACTTTGCAATTTGAGCGTGCCAAACAAGCCCTCCTTGTCGCCCGACTCCCACAGTGGGACCGGTGTCATCCTCAGGTCGCTGCCCGACCAGCGCAGCGTCGCTGCGCGGTACTTTTCCGTCCAGTTCATCTGCACTTCTTCCGTCAGGTACAGCGGCATGAAGACTTGCATGATGGTCTCTTTGTCCCCTTGCTGCAGGTATTCGCCTTGATGTCTGATGACGTCCATCGCATACTTGATGGCGTCTCCCGTGTTCATCATCTTCCACTTGGTCGTTGGGGGATCTTCCTTGGATTCCTCCAACGTGGGGACCCAGTGCGCGTATATGGAGGGCTCTTCCAAATTCTTGGAGCTGCGTGCCGTCTCCAACAGCTGACATATGACATGAAGAGCGAGGGGCACGTTTCCCACTAGGGCGTAGGGAGCAATTCTCTTCAGTCCATCTGGCGTGGCGGCCACCACATTGGGACCCCATTCGAGGATGGCGCTCTTCAGAGCGTCCCATGTGTATTCCTGAAAGATCGACGGACATCAATGGGTCTCGCCGATTCTGCACGCGAGCGTGCTAATCACCTTGGTCGTTGGCTGATGGCCAGCATACTGTTGCATCGTCAGCGCAGCACATGATTTGAGGCGCACGCATTGCGCTAATCACCTCATACATCAGCATCACGAGTTCTGGGTCCATGGTCTGTGAGCCATCATACGTTAATCAGCGATGGCTGCGCATCCAGTGAATCAACAAGGTTTGCCCACAGTCGTGTCCTGATTGTCCATGTTTGCTGTTGTTGCTGTGGGCTTGTCCACTGAATGGAGATGGTGGTGGTACAGAGTCAAGAGGCGTTTGAATGATGAGTGAGGTCAGATTCGCTTGCATGAGACGCGTTATTTGTCCTTGTTTGCGGGCCATCAGCGGCGGCCATCGCAACCTCCTGAGCCAAGACGAATTTCTCACGAGCCGAACCCATAAAGTTGCACGCTTGCGTGCAGTGTATTTGTACCGAGCGTCATGCCATACCGTGCTCTAGCTGATCCACGTGAACTCAAATGTGGCCATAGAAGTGTCGAGCGTGTTCGTCGTCGTCCGAGCACCTTCTCTCTCTGTTCTCCTCCTCCTCGTCCTCTCGTACCATCTGTTCGAACAGCGCTTGCATCTCCACAACCTCTTTGTATGACCTCCAGGAGTATTCGTCGTTGATTCTTCCCTCCTCCTCCTCGCCCCTGTGTGAGCCAGTGGACTCAGCGGCTTCTGTGTGAAAAGATGAGTGAGCGAGCTCGCCGACCTTTGGGGGGGAGGACCAGAGGCCTCACCGATCCCTCGCAGCCATTCGTGCACCTTGTCCTGCTGGTGCACGGCCTCCAGCGCCACATCCCGTGCCACGTCCTCCCACTGCCTTGCAAGCAGGTGACCGCTCAGAAGGTCTTCGACCTGAAAGCTGGACATGGGCGTCATGGCCCAGGCGCTGTCAAGGTACCTGTCTACGTTGAGGATCTGGCCAGCGTCCCAACGGCTCCTCACTTCCTTGGTGGATGAGAAGAGGTCGATCGCTCCTCTGATGACCTCGAGATCGGGCTCTTCGTTGTCGTACAGGGCGAACAGCCTTTTGAAGTGACCCACAGCATGGACGGCATCTGGGCTCGTTGACCGCATGCAATCTCTGTGCATGCAGCACAGGACGCGAAGGGCCGTCGGAATATCGTCTATGAAGCAAAAGGGTCTGACGACAGCGAGAAATGGTTTGACCACTGTGATGCAGAGTCCCTCCTCGAGGATGGTGGCTCGCAGCCTGTCCCAAGAGTAGCTGCAAATAGGTCGGTCAGGAACTGCTTGAAACGCATGCGTACTGATCGGCACCTATGTCTCTCGTCCAATGAAGTCTGGGTCCAAAAGCGATCAGTGTGGTGTTTTAATTCATGTGGTGCTTGTTTGCATTTATTTACATACCTTGATGGTGTTGCGTGGTCCCATTTGTCCTTGTTGTGATCGGTTTGCAAAATAGGAAGGCAGCGGTTCAGGTTCAACAAGAATCTCAGACTAACATTCACGTATATAAAATGATGTACAAACAATGGTAAACATAGGTATGACTGACTATCACGAGTCGTACAACGCAAGGTCCACATCGACGCGCGTGCGTGCTACCAGCAATGATTCGAGAATGACGCTCAGACGACTTCGCCGACTTGCATAGCTTCTCCCTCTGTCTGCAGTCCTGCCAAATCGATGATGCTCTCATCGATGGACACTGAGGCGAGTGTCTTGTCAGCAATGTGCAATGAGCGAGTGAGATCGTCCGAACGACGCTCACTTTCATGGTCCGGCGAGGAGATTCGAGCTCTTTTGATGCCGGTGCTGGCGGAGGACATGTCTGAATGAATGCCTTTTGTTTTTTAGTACGCATGCGTCATCAGTGTCACGCCCGCTCTCACCTGCAGCATCCATCATTTCTTTATCCACGGCGTTCATTGAACCGGATTTCCTCTTGCCATTATTCTCTGCGCCTTCTTCATCTGCCAGAGGATCAGCCATGATCTCATTCATGGCCTCTTCCGAATGCGTAAGGGATACGTCCCTGACGGTCCGATTCGCCTCGGCCGCTGAATGAAAAGCCTTCTCCAAGGAAGATGGTGCGCATGCCTTCTTTTGCTTGCCTTTTGGATCCTTTGGCTGCGAGCTTGTGGCGCTGGAGGATTCATTGTCCGTGTTCATCACTTGTATGTTGGCATCCCCCAAGATGGCCCTTAATATATCATCACTGGACTGAGTTCCAGATGCTGCTGCAGTCGGAAATTTAGCACTCGTGCGTGCTAGATCGGAAGGGGAGGAAAGGACTCACGTGTCGAAGAGGAATCCTTCATGACTACATCCACCTTGCCGTCTCCGTCTTCGTCGTGTTCGCTGTCCGACTGCGTGATGATCGCTGGGCTCTTGGTCAAAATACCCTTCATCTTTCTTTTGTCCATGGCTTTCAGGTGCTTCTTCATTCTGATGGAATCCGCCTTTCTCTTGGCCTGCTGCATCTCTGTGATCTTTTTGGTGCTTGTCGAGTGTAGGGACATTGCTGGCTTGAGATCTTGGTCCGATCGAGGTTCCCAGTGAGCGATAGATTGCTTTTCTGTGGCATAATCGATATCTTCGAGGACCGAGTCAAGCTCCATATCTGCCACGGCCAACTGTCGACGAACAGATGGCCACTTGGCAGATAGATCCTGTTTGGGATCCTGCAGTCGGATCGTATGTTTCGTTGATGCGACAGCTAGAGCCTGCAACAATCATCGATCAGCATTCATGCGTACTAAATAATCAGAGCGTCTGGCTTGCCTCGATGAACTTTGCAAGGACTTTCTTGAGAGCGGGGTCCACCATCGGCTCCCCTTCCACAATGATGCCTCCAAGACCCGGAGCAGTGGCGAGCTTGATGATCGATGATATGGTCTCTGTGTTGTGTCGATCCAGCGTGGGCATGGCAGCGGCTCTGATTGCTGATGTGCTTGTGCTCTCGACTGCATTCATGACGGGCGGCTTCATCAGCAATCGATCAGCTTCCGCCACCTTTGGCTTTTTGATGATGCCGTCCCACCAGAATGGCCACCTATCGCCTTGCTCGACTCCAATTTTCAAGTCTTCTTGGATGGCTATCAAGACGAGAGCGTCGCCCAGAGACTTGCGCAGGCTCCACATGGAGTCCATCTCCATGATCTTGGTGCGATGCTCGACCATGGACATCTGCGTGAAGGCTTCCCTGGCCATGCTGACAGTGATGGCTCTGGGTTGCATCCATGCCTGGAACCCAGAGTGTCGAAGTATGGTGTGCATGCCTTTGAGCGCCAGAAGTTGTGCATCATCTTTCATCGCTTTTTTGCAAGCGTTGTAGATGGAATCGCTCGCTGGTTGAACGACGATTCCCTGGGGGGCATTGTCTATCTCCAGCAACCATTCCTTGACAAAAGTCTGAAGGTGGGTGATGCAGAGCGTGTCGATGGTTTTAGACTCGTGACCGATGGTGGTGCTGACATCATCGGTTATGCAAGAGTCCATGGCAGCTTTGATGGGCACGAGGTTGCTCCTTCGGGAGTTGATGCAAATGGCCATGAGCTGAGAGGTGATCCGATGAGCTTTGAACTGAAATGAACGTAAAGTGCGACTCACGATCCCCAGGCACTTTTCTCTTTTCTTTGGATCAGAGATCCCCATGCGGTTTTGAAACCACATCAGGATTGCGTCGCTGTGGCAAAACACCGTCTTTGCCTTCTTTTCGGACTTGCGCTCGAGGAGCCAGCCCTTGGCCATGCCGTCCAGGCTCACCAGCACCTGTCAAAGTAATTAGCATGCATGCGTGCCGATCCCATGTGATGTATCGACTCACGTCCGTCATGACTTTAGAAAGGTCCACTTTGGTGTCGTATCCGCGTTTGCCAAGCTGATCTGACTTCCAGTTGCTCATCATCGAAGGAAAGGTCAGCTCTGTGAGGAGGGGGGGAAGCGTCTCGAGCCCCAGCACGTGGTCCGACATGGGATCGAACCCGAGTTCGAGCCACAGAATCTTTGTGCCCATGTTTTCCAGGACGATACGCGACAATTCGTCCATGTGCGGATTGTTGGCCAAGATGCGCCGATTTATCTTGTCAGCGCCATCACGCAGCGCCCTCCAGTACTTTTCCAGCGCATCCTGATATATCACCACTTCAGGCTCGTCCATCGAGCCAAAGAGATGCATGTGCGGAGATAGCATTTTGGAGAACGTGTCGTCCAGGTGGATCATGAGCTCCTTGCCCAATAATTCCACCAAGGGGTGTTTGACTTGCTTCAGCAACGGCTGGTACATGCGATGCATCATTTCAATGACGGCTTTCCTCTCCTCAGGGTGTTCGCGCAGACCCACCACTCCCTGAGAAATATGCGTGCGGCTGGCGAGATCTTGGGTTGTGAGCATTACGGGCGAGACGAGAAAGAGAAGGGATGAAAGCATGGGACGAAAGATGGATAGATAAATCTGTAGAGGCATGATCAGCACGCATGCATGCTGATGACTTGCGCAGCAACTCACTCCGGTAAGATCAGGATTCCAGTTCTTGTAGAGAAGATTGACAGACATGTGCTTGGTTTTTTCAAGCTCTTCGACGCTGAATAGATCTACAATGAATGAAAAGAGACGGGTGTGATTGGCCACCCATGCCGGACGTATGCAGCCGGTGCTGTTTTCGAGGGTCCACTGGCCGAGAACCTTGACCTTGAGCTGTTGCCGTTCTTCTTCGGTTTGGGCATCACGCCTGATGCGTATGTAGTTGCGAAGCCGTTCCGTCTCGGAATCATCCTTTGATGGCAATGCCGCATTGGCGCTGAGTTCATGAAGCAATTCCTTGCTGTTCGAAGCGGACTCGATCATGTCTGCAAGGTCCAGCATCATCAATTAGCATGCGTGCGTGCTGCCGCCAATATTTTCGCTCGCCTCTGTCAAAAAATGTGGCCAGCCACACGGCCTCTGAATCGAGTTTCTTGGTGGCCTCATCGATGCGTCTTTGCACCACGTTTCGGTTGCTGAGGCCATCTGCTGACTCGAGGTCAGCTTTCCCTGTTGCTACGATGTAAAATTCGTCTTCAAATGTGTCTGCCATGAGCGTGACCCTGTGGTTGCCATTCAAAAGCATCATTTCGGCATTATCTTCCTTGGCTGCGTCCGCCCACTCGACGTGGTTGTTGTAAGCGTCAGACTTGAACCCCTGCAAACCGCCCTTGATGTACTTTGGATCCACCATTATGGTTATTGCATTCCCAACAAAATGATTGAGGAGTCCATGGGCGGCTCTGTTGTGCGACATCTTACTGATGGTGCCCTTGTTGATTTCTCGAGGGTTGAAGGTCTGCTTGATCATGACAGGCCCTCTTCCGAGGTCATTCTTGGTGTTGCCCACAACGAGCAGGCCTGATCCCAAGTTGGCAGCATCGAGCTGCTTCAGGATTTTCTCAGTTTGAGCCTGACGCTCGTCCTGCGCCTGTGAGGCATGCGTTAGGACGCATGCATGCTAAAGTCAGGTCTTACCTTTGCTCCTTTCGCTGCCCTGCCCGTGCCCTTTGCTTGCTGCCAATGATATCAGCATTTGATCGCAGCACCTATCAAGGATCTGGCAGTGGATGCACACCTTTGTGACTTTGATGGTCTTTACCTGCAGACAAATATCAGACAGGTGATTCGTATTTAGTACGCATGAATGCTAATTACTGTGACTGTAGGATTGCGCATCTTGAATAAATCAATATGGGTGATTCAAAACAAATCAGCACGCATTCGTGCCAACACACCTCGATCTGTTGAGGCAAGAAGTGTTTAGTGATGTGAGTGAATCCAAGACCAATGAAATACTGACATCTACTACTGTCTATAGATCAGGGTGAACAATCAGACATGAGTGAATTAGCACGCATGTATGCTAAAAGCAAAAAAACATATACCTTGTTCTGAAAAAACAAAAAAAAAAACAACTGTCAAAGAGGTGGCTGATTGTTTGGTGTTGTTTGCATACCTTGATACTTGTTTTGTTTGTTCCTTTTGGAGCCATGGTTTTAGATGATGGTGGTTTGAAGTCAAGAAGTGTTTGATTGCCGAATCGGGCAGGAGTGCATATATGCTTTGGGCGATAAATATTTACAAATATTGAGAGGTGGCTGAATGCTCAGTGGATCGAGGCGGCCGCATGGGGATCATTCGACGATGGCTGATACCGTGGGAAAAGGTCCAATAATTCGTCCGGTGTGAAAGGAAACCTCTGTGCAGGGATCGCCGAGTGCAGCAAAGATCAGAGTTTGACATGATCCATCAGCGGTTGGCGGTCGTCGTGGGAATACCAGCAACAACACCACTCGTGCGTGCTGAGGAGGGAGGGACTCCACGGACCATGAGATGAGAACCGGGCGAATACGAACACGCGGGCCTCAGCGATTCAGTTGCACGCATGCGTGCTTTCTGCGACGACTTCAAAAGAATTACAGGTGGTCGTTCAGATGACCGACAAAACAAATCGGAATTCAAATGCGCATGCGCTGCCGCTACGCGCATCTACCGTGTACTTCTACGTACCACAACAGAAGATCCATGCCCTTGCTGTGGCATCCCGGTCCAGGCGGTTTCACCAGCCATCTGGTGAATTCCCCCATCGTCGCCCACTCCACGCCAAAGTACTTTTCCGCCGCCTCCTTTAGGTCCGTGTGCAGAAATATCGCCAGAGCTAGCGGCACCACGATGTCTGGCCAGTCGCATCGATCATCGCCTTTCTCCTTGACGAGAGGCGCGTGTAGCTCGTCTCCGCACGTCGGCACGTGACATTTCCAGCAGATGCCCTTGTGGTCGCTGTACCTGATGTCCTTCTTCCAGTCAAAGTACTTTCCCAGCGTGCATCCTATGTCCTCCCAGGATGGACACCGACCGAGCTTGTGAACCTCTCTCTGGCTGTATCCGCTCGCGTAGCACAGGGTGCATCCTTTGTCCTTGAGCTTATTCAATGCCGTTCTCATTCGATCCACCCGCTTCATCCGTTCCTCCTGCCTGCCCGTCCGCAACTTTTTCGAGTTTGCCGTCGCCTCTGCGAATGGATCCGCTGCTTCGGATATCTCGCTAAAGGGCCGTTTCTTCGTGGCGTCCGTCCGTGCACGACCGGAAGATGAGGCAGATGCTTCGACTATGGCAGCGGTGCGTTGATGGGGAGAGGATGCGGCTGTGGAGACCGCCCGCTGATCCGAGTCCTTGTTGCAGACGCAGCACGGCTGGTTTTTCTCGTCTTCCCGACACTCGATGCCCCGTCCATCTACGTAGAGGGTCGATCCATAGCGGAGGCAGCGCTTCAGACCATGCGCATAAAAGTGGTCGTGCGCATACCACAGTCCCTTGTGGTCGATCGCTGATCGCGACACGCTTATCTTGTGAGGAGATGAGGACGGGAGGACGTAGCATCTGGCAGGCAGTCCATCTCTTCCTCCTCGTCCTTGAGCCTGGACGAGCTCGGACATCTCGATCGGCGTCTTTAGGTGAACCACGAGTCTGACGTGGGGATAGTCGTTTCCTGTGCTGAAGGCGCTCGTGCAGATCATCACTGGACTCTTGCCCGAGCGCCAGTCCTGGTAGCACTGGACTCTGGAGGCATCGCTCATCTCCTTGGAGCCGTTGTAGAATGGCCAGCCGGTCTGTCAAAGGGGACGTTCGCGATCAGTGTGCGTGCGCGCAGATCCACGTGTTTCTCACCCTCGTGGAGAGACTTTCTCCATCTTCCATGTAGGCGACAAACACCAGGGCTCTGTCGTCGGTTCTCCATCCGGCCCGTTCGTGCTCTACGATCCGTACCGCTTTGGTCTCTAGGGCGTTGGACTCGGCCGGTGGTCTCATGATGTACACCAGCTCCGGACGGTTGCTGGTCTCTCTGATCTCCGCTGCGGTGGATAACAGCCCAAAGGCTGCTTTAAGGGCTGCGATGCTGGACTGGGGTAGGGTGGCGCTCAGGAGGATGACCTGCATCGAAAACTGCCTGAGCTCGTGCACGTCTCTCATGGATTCTCTGAACTCTTCGGACAGGAGAGGCAGATGAGCTTCATCGAAGACGATCCGGCCGACAGGCAGGATCTCGTTGAGCTGCGCCAGATATTGTCTCCATGTTTTGAACTTGGCCTTGTCTGCGGATACCAGGATGAGATTTATGTTGGGAGAGAGGCGATGGCGTTGGTCGTAGACCTGAAATGAGATTCCCATCGACCGCAGCTTTCTTTCCCAGTCGGTCATCAAGGACTTTAGGGGAAGGACCACGACCACCGCCTTGTCGATCTCGATGATGGCGGGAAGTATGGCGAGCATCGACTTTCCTCCACCGGTCTTGAGCATGGCGATGACGTCGGTCTCTCGCTTCAGTGTCGCGACGACCGCCTGCCTTTGCTCTGCTGATTTCCATTGGGCATTGTCGGCTTTGAGAACTGCTCGCAGCGCTACGAGACCCTTCTGCTCCATGCCGGCATCTGCATTCTTCAGAGCCGCTTGGTTTGGAGGGGGGGGGGATGGTCCGTCCCAGCTCGTAATCATCTTTTTGCGCTTCAGTGCCAGCTGATTGGGGGGTGGGGCAGAGAGTCCATCGCTGCTTCCCTTCTTCCCCACATTCGACTCGCCCCCGCTCGTCGCATCGGCTGTGAGATTGCATTAGCACGCACGCATGCCGTTGCGGTCGCCTGCACCCACCACTATGAATATCGGTATGTCGACTGCTCCACGGCACGCCATCTGAAGTCTCTCCTGAATCTCGGCCTGGATTTAAAATTAGCTTATGCGTGTGCTGATCAGGGATGGCTGACTCGCCTGTGGCGTTCGGCATTCCGTTCGAGTCGTTCCCGCATTCTTCGCCATCGTAGATGTCGTCAAAGTCAATGTCATTGGTGGGGACCGCTGCTGGTCGCTGAGATTTCGCTGTCTCCAGGGCTTGCTTGATGATCCCTTCCAGTATCGGTGCCAATGCATCTGCTACCCTCGTGACCAGCCGCTGTTCGATGCCGGTCATCATCTTCTCCTCCAGCTTGACTGCTATGCGGTCGGCCAAAGCATCTGTGGACAGGTGGATCTCTGTCTTGACCTTTGCAGCGTTCGCTGCACGACCAGGTGGGACGGTCGCCTCAAAGTCTGGACCAAACTTGCCCGACTCCGCCAGCTGTTTGAAGCAGTGGGCCCTGGCATCCGTATATGCTAGTTTCAGACCGCCCGGGACCGCCCGCATCAGCAGCTGCCAGTTGGTGCTTGCTTGAATGAATTGAGGCAGCAGATCCTCCGCCCCGCCAGCCAGTGCATCTGGACTGAGGCCATACACGCGATTCTCTGTCGACCTGTTGTGGCCGGCTTGAAGGGCCTCCACCGTGTCCTGATCGTCCTCCTCCAGCAGCTCCTCGGCGAACCGTCCCAGCTTGCGTTTGAAGGCCGTGCTGATGTGACGCCAGGAGTTGACGCCTAGACCGAACCCTATGAAGGACACGCTCTCTCTCGCCATCGCAGCAGACAACTGATCCGTGTTGAACAGCCTGGCGTCGTTTACGTAGATATTGTTCCGATACATCTCTTTGATCTCTGGCTTGTCCGGGTAGCAGATGTGGGCGGCTATCTCTCCGAATGGTCTCGTCAGTGCCAGGTCTTGGATCATGATGTCGGCCGTGACCCCGTCTATCGAGTGAGGTATGAGCTTGTCTACTCCAGACAGCGCACCGGACTTGTGGTACGTCCTGAGCATGGTCAGGTTCTCGCCCAGCATGACTAGGTTGCGCTGGGACCGAGTCTGTCTGTCATGTTAGCATGCGCGCGTGCTGATCATTTTTTGCTTCGACTCGCCTTGGTGTTCCTGTATGTCATGGCGGTCAGTTCGGTGCCACGACCGGGTGCTCCGCTCAGCATCTCGCATCTGGCCAGCACCAGTTTTTGAAACTCTGCATAGTCTCTCAACCACTTTAGCAGGGCACCCTTGTTCCATACCAGCCGGCCCTGCCGTACGACGGCGAAACGTTCAAAGGCCTCCCCATCGTCGATGAGAGCCTTGAGAAAAAGATCGCGATCTGCGAAGCAGGTGTTCCTGTGATCAGAAAGAAAGGAGTAACCAACATCGTGATTGCTGGTGTCATCCACGAGATCCTCGTAGCTTGCGCGCACCGTGACCCCAGCCAACACCTTGTTTTCCCAGAGATCGACCAGCTTCTTCTCCGTGGATGCGAACATGTCTCTCAGGTCATTGATGTGCACCTTTTCACCTCTGTAAAGCATCTCCATCCACCTCCTGCGGTCCGTCCACCACACTCGAGGCAGGCTCATTGTGCTATATGCGATGGCCGATGCTCGATGCTGAAGGGACCGTATCCGACTGAAAGGCGAGTTGGTCTTCTCGGTGAACCAAGGCTGGAGGGCATTGCAAGCTGCTTCGTCGTCGCCATCGTATAATTCTGCGCTGATGATCTTCAGCTGCTTTAGACACGCGAGTCGTATGCAGTACTCGAGTCTGGCAAAGGTGGGAGTGATGTGCACGGGCTCCCTGTGCCGTCCATCGGCCTCCAGGGTGTGCAATGCCATGAATCGCTCTGTGGGACAAGGAGTGGTGTTGTCCTCTGTTTTGACCCACTTGGCCATCCACACCATTGTGAGGACTGCGTGCACCTTCTCTGTTGTCATCTCCTTCTCCACCAATGCCAGTTCCAACCCTTGGAGTGCTGCAATTAGATGCTGTGGCATCGGAATCTTGTACTCGTCTCCTCTGATTGTCCTCAGCAGCATGGCCAGTAGACCAATGGTCGAACGGATGTATGATTTGAGTGTTTCTGCTTCTTGATGGCGGTGAAGAGGGGTGTTGTTGATTCCCCTTTGTATGAGTGAGTATAGTACGCATGGATGCTGATCCAACAACTCACCCTTTGGATGGATCTGGGGTGTTGAGCCGCTGGAGGATCAACTCGTCCGTGGTGTCCAACAAGATCAATGTGCTTTCGAAATACTGCTCGACTGCAGTTGCAATGCCAGGCATGACAGTATGCGTTTCTTGCGGAATCTCTACAAGCTTGCGCAAAGCAGCGACTTCATGGCCTATGACGTGCTTGTGCCACCCCGTGGTCAACAGCCATGGGCTCACCATTCGGTTCTCTTGTGGTGCTTGGTCCACCCTGGTCACCTCTGACATCTCTTTTCTCATCGTATCTATGGCTCGCTGATGGTCGCAATCTACCTTCTCTTCTCCAGCTATCCTCCAAAATCGCTTGCCTGCGCCCTTGTTCAGCTGCTGCATTTTGCAGCATGACCATCGCTTGGGAGTCGGAATGGTGCCATGTTCGGTAAGATGATGTTTGACCATTGTCCTCGTAGATCCACCCACATACGAGCATAAATTGCAGGCGAAGCCATCGTGAATCTTCAGACCCTTGTATGCGCTGAGGTGTCTGTCTCCTATGATAGAAATTGGCAGAGTGGGGGCTATCTGCATGTCCTGCACAGCTTGACAGTATTGATTGTCGTTTAATTTAACTGCTGGATGGGTATTTTCTATGTGACCAGAGACGTGATCGGGAGGCAGAGCGACTTGACAGATGTGACAGCACAGAATATGTAGATCGGGATCGACCACGATGTTGATGGTGTCCAAGTATGGATGATGAAGTACATCAACCATAGATGCTATGGTGGCCGACCCTCTTGCTTGATCATCTTGCTGGATGGCTGGAGTCTCTGTGTGATTCGCCTGCTGTAGTAGGGTATCTCAGTTTATTGTCATTAATGTGGAGTATTCGTAGTTCTCACTCGATCTTGGGGTTGAACGGATGGTCTCGTGTCTAATGCTTGGTCTTTGTTCGGGTGCTGGTCCTTGTGCAATGTGTATTATTAGCACGCATGGATGCTGATGCATGCGACTCACTTCAGACTCCTGTATCTCCTTGTCATTTGTTTCACAGCTTTGTTGTAAAGAGGAAGATTGCTGTTTCTGATGTGCATGATGATAAATTAGCGTACATGCGTGCCTATTTCTGTACTTGCCTCAATGGGTGGTTGAGAGTCATCTTGATCTTCGTGTCCCTTCTGTTAATTGTTAGTACCGAGTTCGAGTTTAGTACGCATGTATGTCAATTACCTTGCCAATCCAATGAGACTTTGCACTTTTAAAGTGCTTTTTCATGATCTCAGGAGTCTTGTAAGCTTTCCCACCAGCTCTGCACCCAGAATCAGAGCAGTAGCAGTCAAATGAGCCCTTGGCATTCTTATGAATGGTGATTGTTTGATCTTCATAAATAAATGTTACGGTGTCCTTGAAGCACTTCTTGGTGTGTTTGCGATACTCATTTCTATCATCAAATTGAGCAGAGCAGTTGTTGCAGGTGATCATGACGAGTTGTGGATACAAAAATAGGGGTTAATAATATGATGGTGGTGGTAGTGGTTCAAAAGACTTGCCGTGATTATCATGATACTGTACAGTAGTTATGTAAGATTGAAACTCAGCTCACCCTTATTTGGACTCATGTACATACACTGACTAATATTTGAATGAACACCTGCATTGGATGCATGGACGCATGGATGCACACACACATCGGACGTGTGGAGACACTAAATTAGCACGCATGAATGTCAAATATATTACAAAAACATGTGATGCATGCATGGATGCATGGACGCATGAACGCATAAAATTAGCACGCATGAATGTCAAAATACAGGTATAAAACTAGAGATGCACTCACAAATGGGACACTTTGGACGCATGAATGAATGCTGACTAATGCATGGACGCATGGACGCATTGGACGCATGGACGCATGACGCATGGATGCATTGGACGCATGGACGCATGACGCATGACGCATGGACGCATTGGACGCATGGACGCATGACGCATGGACGCATTGGACGCATGACGCATGGACGCATTGGACGCATGACGCATGGACGCATTGGACGCATGGACGCATGACGCATGACGCATGGATGCATGACGCATTGGACACATGGACGCATGGATGCATGAATTTAGCACGCATGAATGTCAAAATACAGGTATAAAACTAGAGATGCATTCACAAATGGGACACTTTGGACGCATGGACGCATGGACGCATGACGCATGACGCATGGACGCATGGACGCATGACGCATGACGCATGGACGCATGGACGCATGACGCATGACGCATGGACGCATGGACGCATGGACGCATGGATGCATTGGACGCATGGACGCATGGATGCATGAATTTAGCACGCATGAATGTCAAAATACAGGTATAAAACTAGAGATGCATTCACAAATGGGACACTTTGGACGCATGAACGCATGCTGACTAATGCATGGACGCATGGACGCATGAACGCATTGGACGCATGGACGCATGGACGCATGACGCATGGACGCACACTGTAGGGGTATATTCCCCGGGACATATTATTAGT
>JABBWB010000586.1:0-18910 GCA_016628085.1 Suillus occidentalis
CTTCTTGTGAGATTTTCCCTTGGTGTGAACTTAGCATTTGGAAATCTAGAATCTCGTAGGCCCATAGTGTATTCCGTTTTTCTACGATCCAATGGGCTTTCAATGATATCCTTTACTGCTGGATCCAGAGTTATTGCTTTGTAATACAGTGTGCTATAGTTAACGTCCCCGATTTTCATTCGTCCTAATTGTTGAATTAAATTTTCAACTTCCTCTTGTGGGTTTTGCTTCAAACTTCTTTGCCGATGCACTGCCTTACGTGTCTTGGAAATAGGAGTCTCTTCATCATCCGAACTACAGTCCTCGAAGCGAGTCTTACGGATAATGGTCTTACTTGTAGGTAAGTGCCTCTTATGCTTTGCTCTCTTCGAAGACTTAGATCGTTTGATATACTCCTCCTCGGAGCTAGAGTCTGTATCTGAATCTGAGTCTGTAGAGCTACCGGAACCTTGACTGTCTGAGTCATCTGTGTCTGAATAGACTAGGTCCGTATCAAAGCGATCCCGCTGCAGAATCTTCTCCGCAGCTTGGGACACTTCATCAAATGAGAAAGGGGTCGTCATATCCCTTAGGGGTGTCGGTGCCAATAATCGGGCTTCGATCTTAGTACGTAAGGCCCTGGGAATTCCTTTCCAGAAATAGGTTGCATGGTCACTACTTGAAATCTTATTCTTTGCAAGCAGCCATCCTCCTATGGCTACAAATTCTCGCGTATACTTCTTCCATTCAGACAGTGTTCGTATAGATGCAGAGCGATGTTTGTTGATGAATGTTACCAGGCTGCGAACCTTATATCGCTTGGCATCACGGTCCGCATCAAAGAAGCTTATGAAATCTGCCTTGAGCTGGGTCCAATTACTGCTTCTATAGCTCGGAAGGATCTCAATGAGGCGAGTAATGCTCGAGGAGCAATATAGGGTGACATTCTCGCACTTCTCCTGATCAGTGACAATTTGATATTGAAGGCATAATTTGTCAAAATGGCGAAGGAATTTCTTGACTTGGTTATATTTGCCCCTGAACTTGGCCGGAGCATGCTTGCCTCCTGGCAATGGTAAGATAAGGGGAGTGTGTACAAGTTGGGCGGGTTGTCCTGTGACAACTGCAGGATTTGCTTGTGAGCTCATTGTCAGATATGGTGACGGGTAACGTTGAGTAGGATAGGTATGTCAGTGAGCGATGAGGATTGATTTGAATGTGAAATGAACAGCTGAAGCGAAAGCACCACCCCTCGCGGTGGGCTCCAGAGATGTCTTCTTAGATAGATGTTCTATAGATAACCACCTATAAAATCAAATATCTCCACGGTCAGTGATTCAGACAAATACCAATGACTGATAACGTGGTCGCTCGTGGGTGGCTGTTCAGCGATGCTCGAAGATACAGTCAGCGGGCAGAATCTCTGTGAGGTCAGCAGTGAGCAGTCAACTCGATGATGTGCAGGACACGGAAACAATAACAACAACAATAACAAAGAAAATAAACAGAATAATAACAACGACGTCAAAGAAAATCACCCGAAGCTCTTGTCCTGCAGCAACAGCACCACCAGAAAGTTGTGCGAAGCAATAAAGGTAACTCCCAAAGCACAAGCAGGTAGGATCAAAGGTCAGGACTGATCAATTGCTCTCCGGACTCCACGCAATATTGAACCTGCTGCCAAGGAACTCACGATGAGTATTAAACAGAATCAGGAACGGACGTCCTTGGTGTTCAGCACCAAGTCCCCTTTCAATAGCTAAAGCCTCGTGACAATGAAAACCCTGGCTCAGTATCGCTACTCAGATGAGTAAGGTCAAGCTTCCCGTTATCAACTCCTGAAGTCTCCCCACTAAGCTACTCTGAGCCTTAGATGGACGAAAGAGACAAACACAGAGATTCCGGAATATGCAAGTTGGTAAAACAAAGAAAACTCGGAGAAATGTCTACGACAATGATGAAACCGACAAATGGAACAGAACCAGGTCTGCTGGTCGTGGAGCACGGCGTACTCACACTTTTACTGACGTCTCGCAGAGGTTCACCCTACAATCTTCAACAGCTTACACTGTATCTGACTTGGCTCACACCTTACAGACGCAAACTGGGGGCGTAAAACTGCTCTCCTTTCAACCGAAACGTGGGTCCTTATATACACGAAATCAGTGGCTGTGCTACCATTTTTCCACGAAATTAAGTGAGGATTACTTAAGTCTGATGAAATAGAGGGGTGTAATCTCTGAGTCAGCTTCGAGGGGTCAATTAGTGAAAGTATTAAGTAATGGTGGTAATATTTTGCTGGGTCATGTGATGTCCTGTGGCTGAGGCCTAAAGGGCCTAGACAAATGGTTATGTAATTTGTGGGTCTGGTGTGCAATATTTTTTGGTGATTTTTCATTATATTTTTCAGCTGGAAGCCAAAATT
The DNA here is from genome assembly GCA_016628085.1 of Suillus occidentalis. Taxonomy (NCBI): domain Eukaryota; kingdom Fungi; phylum Basidiomycota; class Agaricomycetes; order Boletales; family Suillaceae; genus Suillus; species Suillus occidentalis. The sequence continues at coordinate 2,405 of JABBWB010000586.1, forward strand.
GCAACATATTATTTCGAGTTTCCTGCGAGTTCCCACAGGTTGATTTGTAGAGGAAATATTTTTGGCAGTCACCTGACATGCAAGAGGTTCTTGCTGAGTCATTCCTGGGCTATTTGAAATGAAAATGAACCCAGAATTAAATCTTTGAAAATATTAGTTTTCTTGTTCAGGTGAATTTTTGAAGGGAAATTCGTATTTTCTGAGCTGTGCTTAGGAGATTAAATCCGAAAAAAATGTTGGGTGGGGGCTCATAGCAGAGTATTAGTCAGCCATGCACCAGACCAATTTGGTGCAGGTCAACGATTATCATCATTTGTAGTACCAAGTGACTTCCAACACTCCCTCTAGTTAATTGATAGTATCTATGCAGTGTTCTATCAATGCAGCCAGCACATGGAGCCATCCTCAACACAAAAATGGATGTCGCCATCAGCATCAGTGTATCCAACCAATCCAGTGCCGCTGGTCCCATAGGTGAGTCCCAACTTCCTGTATTGCTCTCGACTATCATTGTAATCTTATTGTTACATTTTGCGGACAATTTCTTATGCCTCGCTTGCATACCCTACGACTATTGACCCATGCTGTCCACCCTATGCTCAAGTCAGCGCAATTCTCCCATTGCCATTATATATGCGCCTCTCATTGTGCTAAACTCATGTAAGAGCCACTGCAATTCTAACTCCAGCCCTGACTCATTTTTTCCACCAAGAAACATCACTTTCCCATAGCTCATGGCATAATCCTGTTCACTGTTTCTCGCCCTCATCCACTGGCCAGGGTTTAAGAAGATTCAAGGCTGCCATCTCAGTCCTTTGTTTCTCGCCCTCATCCACTGGCCAGGGGTTAAGAAGATTTGAGGCTTCAAGGCTGTCTCAGTTCTCTCGTTCACTGGTCAGGGCTTGAGAGGATTTGAAGCTGCCATCTTAGTCCTTTTGATTCAAGGCTTAGTTGTGACTTTTAGTCAATTTTGTAGTAGTGTTTAAGACAACTACTTTAAGTGCTAGCCATGCAGCAGCTTGAGAACCTTGAGCTTAGCATGCATGTTTTAATTACACTCCCTCATTCAAGTTGAATTTAAACAAGTTGGGGTTTTCCTGATGAACCAAATACCTGCTACAGATGTGCATGTTCTGAGGAGGAACATGCAGCATACATTTTATTTTTTTGTGCACAGAACATTGTAAATGTTAATTGGATGTTGCTCAGGAGGAATATCCTGGAACCATCATTTATTTATTTTAACAAAACATGAAAAATGTCTCACAAATGTCCTATCAACAAATATGCAAAGAAAATTTTAAAGCTTTCTTCATTTTTCTAAGACAAAACATTTGTTAAATACATGATTTGATCTGTTCTGTTTTTTATTGATGTTCTTAGATCAAACATGAAGTGAACTGGATGAAATAATTTTGACTATTGACACACAAAACATTTGAAAAACACAGACAAAATAATTAACATGATCGTCAGTTGTTATTTGAAAGAAGATGAATGGAAAATGTAGTGTCTTTCTCGAAGGAACATGACTCATTTTTGGATCATGTTTCACATACAGAAAATCATTGATACATTGATTAAAATTTTTCAATGTTTTGGCAGATAAAATACAAGTAAATTTCTATCTTCTAATTCAATTTTATTTGGATGTTTGGTGAAGGAAAATGAGTTAGTGCCTGCAGTGTCTAGGTCCTGACAAAACCCACACGGTATATGAAGCGGAAGTAGTTGGTTTAATGCTTGCGGCCAAGCTATTAGCAACAGAACGAAACGTACAATACCCAGCAACCATACTTGTGGACAATCAAGCAGCTATTTTATCCAGTGAGAGTCATAACATGAAACCTGGCAGTTACTTAGTAGAGCATTTCTGCAGTATGACGAGGTACCTTGCCAACAACAGACAAGATCAAGAATGCAACTTCAAGCTAACTGTATGGTGGATACCTGGACATGAAGGAGTGATAGGTAATGAGTTAGTGGATGTCGCAGCCAAGGAAGCAGCAGAAGGGCCCAACCAGAACAGCGCATCAGAGACACTACCCAAGTACCTTAGAGGCAAGCCACTCCCTGACAGCATATTGGCCCTAAAGCAATGGCACAAAGACGCACTGAGAAAGAGATGGGAAAAGAAGTGGAAGAAGTCACCTCACCATGCAAGGGCAATCAACATAGATCCTACAATGCCCTCCAACAGATACATCAAGCTAGTAGCCACCCTCCCCAGACGACAAACCAGTATATACACCCAACTCTGCACTCAACATATTCCGCTTAACCAACACCTTCATCGCATAGGAAAGAGCACTACTCCCCACTGTCCCGCATGCCCAGACACAGATGAAACCATCCACCACTTCCTCTTCAACTGCCCACAATACATCCAAGAACGCCACCACTTCACCAACGCTCTGTGCAGACAAGCATCATCTATTCAATACATCCTCACCGCCAAGAAAGCTACCCAACCGCTCATGCGCTACATCAATCAAATGAAAAGATTCAAACCCATATTCGGTGAGCTCATGGACAGTTAAAGAACATTCATTCGATTCACTACCCTACAGACCCTTATAATCCACTAACCCTCCTCCCGCACACTACACACCAAGAACTAACTCAAAGCAACAAGAAAGAAGAACTCTTGCTGCACGAGATGCTATAGTAGAAGTGCCGGCACCATACTCATATATGCACCATACCATCCCAATCCCTCTGTACGAACTCAGTGTCAGCTTTCGCCCGACACTATGCTGATGGAGTACTTGTTTTCCATTGAGACTATGGCAGCACACATACATACTTACGACAGAATAGGCGGGAGTAAGCCCCCCGCGAACAGGGCTAAGTCCAACATAGGGTCAACGACCCCAAAAGGACAATAAATTTGATTTAAATATCCACAATATATAATCTTAAGAATAAGGGAGAGCCGTTTTTTCCCATCAGCCAGTTGCTCGCGTGGTTTGCGCTTAGCTCGCTAAAGGCCACATGGTTTGCTTTTTTGGAAACTCGCGTGGCTGTCACGTGTTTTAGAGCGGCGACTCAAATGCCATCCTCCTTTCTTAGCAGTGGGTGACTGCATGTAAATAATGACAATTAATTAAATTACATTGGAAACAGATATGCAAACAAAATTTGAGAAAGAGACTTGAAACTGGGGAACAGAGGATGGAGATCAGGGAACAGTAAAATTGGATGATGGGAAAACTGGAGAATGGGTCAACAGGAAAATGGAAAACTGGATGATGAGAGACAAGAAAATGGGTACATGGGAAAATCAGAAAGAAAATCAGAAAACCAGAAACTGAAATAAGTACTGAGAAGACAGGAGATCAAAAAACAGGAAAACAGGAAAACAGGAGAGACAGAAAATGAGAGAGACGGACGACAGGAGACGGGAGACGGGAGACGGGAGACGGGAGACGGGAGACGGGAGACGGGAGACGGGAGACGGGAGACGGGAGACGGGAGACGGGAGACGGGAGACGGGAGACGGGAGACGGGAGACGGGAGACGGGAGACGGGAGACGGGAGACGGGAGACGGGAGACGGGAGACGGGAGACGGGAGACGGGAGACGGGAGACGGGAGACGGGAGACGGGAGACGGGAGACGGGAGACAGGAGACAGGAGAATTGGGGGACAATACCACAGTGCAAAACACAAGAATCAGAGAATTGGAAAACAGCAAAACCAGACAATGGGAGAGACAGGAATGCAGGAAGAAATCAGTGGGGGAAATTTGGGAACAGTATCAATTCAAAGACCAGGAAAATGGGAAAATCACAAAATCACAAATAAACTACTTCAATGTTCCTATTAAACCAGCTCAAATATTTAAATTTTATTTTAAAATTTACTCTGATTATTGGGATGTAGCCAAGGCCAGGGAGCCACAAAAGAGTGTGAAGCACTCTTTTTGACTTCCTGTGCCGAAGGCACAATGGGTGTGGACTAGTCTTATGATGACTTTGGAGTGTCGTCCACCCGCGTGCGTCTCGCGTGCGTCTCGCGTGCGCTTACTTAACCAACACCTTCCAATTCAGAAACTCCACTTTCTTTTTTTTGTTGTCGTGAGCGTCATGTTGCCGTTCGAACGCAACAGCTCCAAAATATGTCGACGTCATTGACACACTGCGAAAATATAAATCAGTCTCTCATCGGTTTCCCCTCATGCCCTTTGTCATTTCTACCAACTTCATCTCAAGCACGATTGTATGTGCTCACTCATGTGCAATATGTCTATTCAGAAGGGACTAGTGAAGAATGTGCGTCTTATTGCACAACAATTACACCGCCGCTATGTTGAGGTTCGAGTCATCAACAACAGGACAAGTCAACTTGGAGATACTCAATGCATCCCTCGCATCCGCTTCGAATTCACATCCCCACGCGCAAGTTGGACCGTTCATCGTCTCCAATTTCCCCTTCGTCTTGCATATGCAACGACTTTCAATGGTTGCCAAGGTCTTACCCTTGACAAGGCTGTTCTCAACCTTCGCTGCGATGTCTTCACACATGGTCAACTCTACACAGCCCTTTCACGGATCTGCCAATGAGATGACTCGCGCATCCTATTGCCCGAAGATGAAACAAACATCGATTCCAAGACGTCGAATGTTGTTTATAAAGAGTTGTTATTAGAAACAAATTAGATTTATCCAACGAGCCGCGCAGCCGCGGCAGGCACTTGTATATATATATATATTTGCCACTACTTGTCCGATTCGTAACGGCACTTGCGCTCTGCAAAGATGCAACTTCTCGACACCGCAATGAATTGATTTTGCTTAATGCTTCAAGTTTTCTGTGAGCGCGTGTCCACGTTGGTCGACATTTCCGGATTTTGCACAGCTTTGCACATCTTACTGATGGGAACTTTTTTGCATTCGACCGAGCGGGACTCGGGGACAATCTCTCCAACAAACCTTGATAGAGATTGTTGTTCCTTCTTTTTTGTACAAGCTCCCCATGGTGACTGAGGCCAAGGATGAAGAACGGAATCGACCAAATACCACCATTTCAGATGTCAGGAGTTGAGACGTTGACAACGTCGAAGCCTCCCACTGGCAGTCCTGCTACGCCGCCACTACTAGTAGTGCTAGGCTAGCTACCAGGCGCCTGAACGTAAGTCAGCTAGCTTATCGTGGGTATAAGTGCCTTCATTCACATAAATGGTAAGCAAGGCAGCGCATCTCAGTCAGCAGCTGACTGAGTCATTCACAGATTTCTCTCCTTGACACACGGGCCCGCTGTGCGATGACAACGATTCTAGTAGCGCATGATTCACTAACAAGGCGATGCGATAACCGATGGAGTCACAAAGTTCTCCTTGTCCCACATATAAATATGAGCATGCTAATTCGCCTTGAAACCACCCGAAATCATACTCAATCATCATCACCATGTCCGAACAACTGACTCTATACCTTCATAAAGTGAGTAGCGATGAAGACTGAAGAGGAAGACTCATCTAACCCATGACTTTATAGCTCTCACCCTATAGCCAAAAAGTGAAATGACTGCTAATACCATTTCACGAGTCTCTGACGCGAATTGACAGATCGAAGTGGCTCTTATCGAAGTCAATGCACCATACAGGGGCCACCACGTCGATCTATCCAATAAACCAGAGTGGTTTACTAACATAGTGAACCCCGTTGGCAAGGTATGTGTGACAATGACCTGCGTCTATTGGGGATGGTTGTAATTTCACACAGGTGCCCGCTGTGGCATACGGGGGACCGATTGTTGACCCCGAGAATCCTTCGCCCTTGTCCACTAAAATTGCAGAATCGAGTGTCATCCTTGAGTTCTTGGCGGACCTCTATCCAGACTCTGGCCTCCTGCCAAAGGATCCCGTTTTGCGTGCCAAAGTCCGTTTCTTCAATGATGCGACTACTAAGCTCGTGGAAGGCCCGTTTTACGACTTCATCCTCGGACGCGGATCATATGAAAATATCGTGAAGGGCATTGAATTTATTCAAGGACTTCTCGAGGAGGGCAAAGATTTCGCAGTTGGAGATCATTACACCATTGCAGATGCCTGCATCTCTCCGTGCCTTACAAGGCTCAAGGTCGTCACCGAAACTGATATAGGTAGAGTACCCGCACTCGTACCTTTTCCGAAGAGGTTAACCTTGATTAATGGAATTAGGGAAATTCCCTGTCGGTATGGGATCTAAGCTGGGTGAGGAACTAAAGGAACCTAAGTTCGCTAAATTCACGAAATACGTCGACCGAATGCTGGAGCGTCCGAGTTTGAAGCAAACCTATGATAAAGTGCGTATTTTCCCTTGACAGTAGGTCAAGATAACTTATTGCTACACTGCATTTAGGAGGCTGTGATTATGTACTTTAAAACGGTTTTCATGCGCGCATAGTGCTAGTGAACATTGATATTGATTCCCGACGACTAGTCTAGGGTTCTGATTGCAGCAAATGTCACTTTCTCTGTACACAAAATTGCAGGCACCGTTACGTCAGCTTTTCCCAGTACGTTTGATTTTCTGAGACTGAATGTGAGACATATTCCGCTGGCATTGTGATGCCCGGATCGCGACCCGTTAACGTTCTCGCTCTGCGTTGCGTCCTTTCTGTCTCTTCTTTGCTTCTCTGTCGGACACGATGTACGTTAGCGCAAGTTGGTACGGGTCGTTTATTAATGTTTTTGCAGGTTTCTGAACAAATCGCCCTCGTGTGTAACACGAGTGCTCGAAGAGGACGTTTGTCCACCTCTCACGGCTCACGATATTCGTGATTACCCTGTTTACTATGACGCGTTATATTATCCGCAGTATCACGAATCGAACTTCGCGACAGCCCACTCGTTCTGTTCTTGGTTATTGGATTGTCTCGTGTCCCATCATCGTTTGTGTTCTGGGTGTACCGAACTCTTCACTGGTTGTGTTTCTTTTGACGGTATTCGCATTATCGTGGCTTCTCAGCACGGGTCCCACTCTTTTTCCTTGCCCTTTTTCGAGAGTGCTGGTTACCGTCATTGTTCTATTTTCGGTTTGCTGCGTTGCCGTGTGACTATTGAAGGTTACTTCGCTCGGTCGATCGCCCAGCATCCCCCTTGGATTTTTTCCAGTCAGGAGACCATACGCACCCAGTTAGAATGTGTATCAGCCTCTGTTTTGTCGGAGACGGTGTCTCGTCTGTCGTGCGTTTGTGTCGGCCGAGCCAGGAAAACTAATTTCGTCCGTGCAATATGTGCGCATGTAGTAGAATTGCGAGACGCCCTCCTCGCGATGACTGTCAGCGAGATCGAGCGTGAATTCACATCCTTGGAGCTTCCGGTCGATTGTGACCGACATCTTTTGCTCCTTCTCTGCGCTTACTTTGAACAGCAGTATGGGTCCGAGGTTGCCGCTGTCCTTCGTCGACCAGCACCGCCTACGTACGTCTGTGGTTCTATTTGCGACAGCAATCTGCCCTGGACGAGTGACCCCACGGACGTTCTCGTGCGACGTCTGCGCAAAACCCGACTTGCGATCTTGTCCGAGAGTATTAATCAGTCGCCTTTGCTCGCAAGACCGGTATTGAATCGTCGTTCTCGTGCCCAGACGGCAAACCACATTGTTTCCCATATCCGATCGAGGGCAACGTACTTGCAAGTAGTGGGCCTTCCTGCTTTATGGGACATATGGCTAGCCTATAGCCCTTACTCTAACGCGAATTTTTCGCAAGCGTCAGAACTGATCACGCGAATACTGGAGTTCGAGTACGGGTCGACTGTGGTTGATGCATTGACGTACGATCCTTTGAGTCTGTCGCAGCGTCGCAAACTCGCACGTCGCGACCTGAAACTGTCGCACATATCTGCTGTCGCAACGGAAACTGTCGATCGGCAGAACCAATGGCCAGTCCTGGTTCCTGAACGAACGCTGGTCGCCTGTCAAGCTGCTTATTTCAAAGGAACGCAGTGGGAGGCCTCTCCCGTTTGTGCTGTGTGCGCCCAGAACCTGGAAACTTGTCGACTGGTTGAACTTACTGATCTGGTTCCGAACGAGTTTCATTTTGAATCTCTTCGCGTCTCTGATCATTTCATCATTCAAAAATGTGTTTTGCAAGCTGTGTCCAGTCGGTTTACGTTTGGAAGCCCGCTGATTGATGGCCTAATGTTGGATAAAGCCGGTGTGGTCGCTGTCACCCATGATTCCGTCCGTTTGAATGTTTGTGGCTCGTGTTGTTCCGCCCTTCGCAAACCCAATAATGTCCCTCGCCTTGCCCTTAGAAACAATTTATATCGCGGTGACCTTCCCGAACGCTTCCAAGACCTGACCTGGATCGAGGAAAAGATATGTGCGATTTACTGTGTCACTGCTCACGTCACTCGTTTGTTTCAGTCGACCGATCCAACGCGAGCCAGGACTTTCCACGGTAACACGTGCGCTCACGAGATGAACGTAGTTTCAACCGCTGCTGTATTGCCTCGTACCCCTGCAGATGTGAACGGCCTTCTGAGTGTGGTGTTTGTTGGGCCCGGTAAATTCGATCCCAATCTTCTTGGTACGGTCTTTCGAGTGCGCCGCAACAAAATCTGGAGCTTTTTGGTATGGCTGAAGTATCATAACCGCCTGTACGCTGATATAGGCTTAGACTCGACTATTGCAAATATGTATCCAGAAGACGATGTATTGCCTGGTCTATCGGATGGAGTTATAGAGGATCATGATCTGGATGTGCGCAAGGTATTTGAGGATGAAACTGCAGGTTTTTCCGAGCATCCAGCTGATATGCTTGGAGATTTGGCTTCGTTCGAAGACACAATAGACTCCTTAAAGGCCCCTCCTTCTGATGTACCTACCGTCATGCTGGAAAAAATGGGTGTTTCGGATCCTGAGTGTGATAAAATCAGCGGGCGAGCTTGTACCGCGGCTGCTCTTCGTAATTTGCATTCGCGGATCGGACAAGTACCTGATTTAGTGGTCCATCGAGGGATGGATGCGATACCTGAGTACAAAAATCCGAATCTTTTGCCCGGAATGTTTCCGACCCTGTTTCCTTGCGGTATAGGTGGATTTGAGGATCAGCAGAGGAGCACGCCTGTTTCGTTTGAGCAACAGGCTCGATACTATCTAAATTTGGCGGACCGTTCCTTCAGGTATCATCACTCTTATATGTTTGTCGTTTTGAACATTCTTCAACGACGTGCTGCTCATCTGCATACGTTTTTCACAGTGCGAAAATCGAATTTCAGTCAGGTTGCGCGTAAATTGGCTCAGGTATCTGCGGCTGTGCTTGAAGGTTTGGCGTTCAAGTTGGAGCGCGAACACGGCTCGTCGTCCTTCACAGTTGAAGAGAAAGGCGCTATGGCATTGTTGCAACAGGTGAACACAATTTCCGCTCGTATCCCTGGATCACATGCGTCGAAGATTTACGTCCGTAATGAGCTTCGGAGCTATTTCAGTTATTTCGGTCTTCCTCACCTCTTTTTTACTTTCAATCCCAGTGCAGCTCACAGTCCCGTGTTCCAAGTCATGTTCGGAGACACCACCGTCGACCTCACCGAACGTTTCCCGAGGATGGTTAGCGGTCGAGAGCGAGCATTGCGTCTGGCTAAAGACCCAGTTGCTGCGGCAGACTTCTTCGAGTTCATGTGGCGAGCCTGCTTCGAACACCTGCTCGGATGGGATTTTGCGAAGCAGCGGTCCTCGGACGTTGGAGGTCTGTTTGGCCGGATTCGTGCTTTTTACGGATCTTCTGAATACACCGAACGAGGTTCGCTTCACGGACATTACCTGATCTGGCTTGAAGGAGCGTGCAATCCATCGGACATGCATATCAAGTTACGAGACGAAGCCTTTCGACAGCGTTTTTTTTCTTTTTTCGAACATATAATTCATCATCATTTACCTGACATAGAGGTTGACATTGATCCTAAGTTCGAACCTCGGGTAGAGCGACCTCCGCGGCCACCTCTCCATATGCTGGACAGCGAACCTCCGTCGGACGTAGTCAACGAATGGCTGTCAACGTTCACGTCGCAGATTAAGCAATGCGGTGAGGTCTTACAGCGTCACACGTGTCGTGCCGTTTGTCATAAATATGGTAACGACTCAGTTTGCAGGTTTTTGTTTCCTCACGACATCGTCGACGAGTCGACTTTTGATGCTGATACGAACTCTGTCATCTTTAAGTGCGTGGATGGCACCGTCAATTATTTCAATCCAGTCATCCTTGTCTGCTGTCGTCACAACCACGATCTACGATGCATACTGTCTGGCAAAAGTGCGAAAGCCGCCATGTTTTACATTTCCGACTATATAACCAAGATGGATACTAAGACGTACGAAATGCTGTCCCTACTCTCGCGAGCCGTTTCCCGCATACCCTTCAATCATGTTGCCGAGTCACCATCATCCGCAGCGAGAACGCTGCTTCACAAATGCTTATCACAATTCACTCGTCAGCAACAGATTCACGCTCAGCAAGCAGCTCGTTACCTACGTGGGCTAGGAGATGGAATCCCGTCGCATGCTACGGTTCCTATGCTGTCATCTTTGTTGATCTCGTCCGTCAAGGAGAGTATGCGAGTACGTTGCGCAGATGACGATGCCTCCGATGACGAAGAACCGATAGAGGAAGAAGATGCACGTATAGAGAATCCGAACGATGAGGACGAACTTGAAGACGTCCGTATGCGGGTAGCTACAGACGAAGACGGGCAGGTGGTGGAATGCAATCAGATTCATCATTACATGTATCGTTCGCAATCGTTGGCTGACATGTGTTTTTATGAGTTTTGTCGTTGTGTTCGGTTGCAGACCAAAGCTCGTAGCAAGGATATTAAAAACACGCACGAGACCAGACTTGGTGTTTTACGGCGCCATGCTCTCCAAGATCAGCATCCGCTCGCCCAAAGTCATGAACTTTTAGAACACACCAATGATTCACGGGGTGAGGGATCGCACGAGTTTGTGCCCAGGGTGGTTGGCATGAGTATCCCTCGCAATACAGACAGCAAAAAATGGAAGTTGTTCGCGCTCGCGCATTTCAAACCCTTTAGCATCGCCGAGCCTCTGATCCCGTCGCAGATGGAGGTGGACGATGTATACGCAGGTTACGAATTTTCTGCCCGTAGTTTGGCAATCATGAAACACTGGGAAGCAGTACACGAGTGTGAGGACGAACGTGACGCTGACCGGTTGCGGAAGCGAGCGCAATTAACCACTGGCAAGAAAGACGCTTCAGGTCCGTTGGTCGAATTAGATGATGATATCGATGTTTTGCCTGCGAACCCATTCTGCAAGAGTGCTCAGGACGAGTTCAAACTGAATCAGTTTTTAATGCTTCTCAAACAGTCTCGATGGCTTGCAGAGGACAATACGTCTCGTCCTGAAGATTGTAATCAGGGTTCAGGTATTGTTGCGCAAGATGTATCAAATAATCAACCTGACCATTCGCGCGCTAATTGCAGTCCAGAGCAATTGAAAAAATGGTCTGTGGAGATTCGCGATCAAGAGAGTGTCATTGCTGATACACGCCGCAATGCTCTTAATCCCGAGATACCGGTAGAAGCGAGCAGAACTGTGAAAGCCACGTCTATATTTGATCCCTCGACCCAACCATCAAAATCGGCTCCACCCACCAAGTGCGCACCTCCTCTGGAGCCATTGTCCACTGCAGCAGTTATTCAGCTGATTGGCGAGCAGTACCAGCTTAACGAGAAACAGTGGGTCGCTTTTCGTATTATTGCGGAGCACTTTGTACAAAGTTTTGTGGAGAAACGTGCAGACACGACTCCGACACTCACCATGCTGATGACCGGTCCGGGTGGTACAGGAAAGACCCACGTCGTAAAGGCGGTAAGAGCAGTGATGGAGTATTATGGTCTTGGGCACATCATCCGTTTTTTGGCGCCCACCGGTTCAGCTGCTGCGTTGATCGACGGAATGACGATCCACAAGGGTCTCGGCATCAAAATCAAGGCATCTAATAAGGGGAAAGGTAACCGCGTGCCTGGTGATAGCCTGCAGGATTATTCGGTCATTGTGAGCAATCAGAACAAGTCCCAATTACGGGACGAATGGAAAAACGTTGCATACTTGTTGGTCGATGAGACTTCGTTGTTGGGATTACAGTTGTTGGCGCAATTGGATCATGCTCTTCGCGTGGCCAAGGAACGACCCGACCTATGGTTCGGTGGTATCGCGTTGATCTTGTCTGGAGATTTCTTTCAGTATGCGCCAGTAGGGGGTACAGCTCTTTACACACCCATATCTCGTTATGCAGGTCAAACGGACGACGAGATTCAGAAACGTTTGGGACGTCTCGCTTGGAAGACGATCAACACTGTAGTCACCCTCACTGAACAGCAACGCATGAAACTCGATCCCGAATATGCCCTGGCTGTCAGTCGTCTCAGAGTAAGGGAGTGTACATACGAAGATGTCGATTTATTCAACAGTCGAGTCATCAGGTCGGCAGACAATCTGTTGGGAGTTGATATGGGTACACCACAAAACATCGCATCTGCTGCGATCGTAGCGACGAATAACGTTCGAGAGGCGCTCAATGCACGCAAGGCTGAAGTGACCTGTGGAACAAGCGATCTGGTGGCCGCTCATGCCTTTGATCGGTGCACTCACCGTGATATAACGCACGAAGAGCGGCTCAAGTTACTGCGTCTGAATTTCAACAACGTGAAAGCTTCTAATTCGTTGCCCGGCGTCATTTCTCTGTATGTGGGTATGCCTGTTATTCTGCGGGTGAGAAACATATCCACAGATTTAGGTATAACGAACGGTTCGCAAGGCATTGTGCGCCACCTCGTGAGAGGAGCCTTCGAATCAGGATTAACGCATGTCAAGTGTGCGATCGTGGAGTTCCCTACTTCGAAGGTGCATCTGAGCGATTTGCCCCGCACTTTCTTTCCCGTTGTCCCTGTTAATTGGTCGTTCACCACTCTGCTGGAAGATGATCAGGGCGTTCAACACAAGCTGCGGATTACAAGACATCAGCTTCCTATACAACCAGCATTCGCTGTGACTGGGCATTCGGCACAAGGAAAGACACTTCCGAGTGTCCTTGTCGATTTGCGTGACGGCGGTTTCGGGGCATACGTTGCCGCATCGCGCGCTCGCACGCGTGAAGGACTGTGTGTAACGCACCCTGTCACGAGAGAACAACTGAACAAACCTTTGCCTGTCGATCTCATTCGTGAGGTGCGACGATTCGAAGCCATTGAACATAACACGTACATTCGTTGTGGGCTTTTATCGGGCGAATATATTCCGGTACCGGACGCCGAAGCAGAAAGATCGAATCTGCCAGCCCTTGTCTGTTCGACATCGAACCCGCCTTCTATTTGCACAACGAATAAACGCAAACGGTCTGAGAAGGTCGCCCGTCTGCCTGAAGAGTCGACGGACGATCGTACTAGCGCTTCATCTAAGCGTAAGCACCTGCACAAGACCGGTCAGCAGGGCGTACAAACTCGTCATGACCGTACGCACCATCAGAAAAGAGCAAGGACGGACAGTGGACGCGAATCTACGACCTTGATGCGTACAAACGGGGACGCGCCTTTCGATTTCGATACCCCGGACTTGTTCAGCGCGGGTTGCTCCTGGGATGCAATCAATTGGTCATGCGCATATGACTGCGTATTCATGATCATGTATGGAATTTATGCGTCGGAAGGCGCTGACTGGCGTGGGTGGTGGAAGCATTCAACTCCTTTGACGCCTGCACTCGCAGGCTCGTTTACAGCGCTGATGCAATCACGTGATTGTGTGCACGAGTTGTTTAATCTTCATCGAAATGCTTTTCGCGATGCTCTTACCCACCTCTATCCATCCTTTCCACGATACGGACAGGTTGGGGCGTCTGCCAGTGCCATCCTGGAGTGCGTGATTCCATGTGGAGAATCTAGACCATACGTGTCCATGATTTGTTTCAGTGGATGTAATGTCCGGGAGACCACTATTATCCACTCCTCGGATCTCTTACCGTCTCTGTCCACCCCGTATATCTGGTCCACAATCGCAAACGCTGTCGGTTACGCTTCGAACATCACACACATCTCCGTAAAGACATGGACCAGTATGTTCTTACAGTCCATCATTCATAGGAACAAGGGCGTTTGGTCCGAGATGACGTGTCCCGATTGTAATGCCCCCTCCCTCTCCCCCGTCGTTTGTTTTTCTGCTCTACCTCCTATCCTGATATTCGAGGGCGTCCCTGGTGCCGTCCCACAATTAATACCATCTGACACAATCGACATGCCATTGGCCAACTCGGTCGCGACTTACGATCTGCGAGGCGTCATCAGGTTGGAGGGTTTCCACTTCACGGCCCGTCTAATGGATAAGCATCCATCTAGAAGACAATGGATGTATGATGGTCAGAAAATGCAGGGAAACCAAGCTATCACAATTCTTCCGTTTCGCCCGGTCTTGAAACAGAGTTCCTGTACGTATACAGCGTGCGGTCGTCTGCAGTGAGTGGATGTCACTATCAGACGTGTGAAGTACTGATAATCCATGTCTGCCTGCCATAGACTTCGGTAACCAGTTCTGTCACATGAGGGCAACGCGTAGGAGCTACGTCAGTCCGGCCTTACATTCATCTTCCGCGTTCGCATCGACGGTACGACCTAGCATGCATCTTTGTCATATTTTGTCACGTTATACTTACACGGTTCGTCAGTGTATGTCTGATACTGCATATCATTTGCCACAAGGCGTCACAGATCAATTTGTCGTGAAGGCATCCTTATCAGTCCATTTGATATCCACGTACCAACAGTGCTTTTGGTTAACAGGGGTGCGATCACCAACACCTGTCCTGTGAATTTTTTTTTTAAGAATTTTTATTGGGTTAGGAGAGGTGGGGTTTGCGGCTGTTTTGTGTCATATATACTCGTAACGTCCGGAACGCGTGCGTTGTTCGATTTCGCACACACCTATGCTGGTTCATCGTTGTGCATGATGACCCAACGAAACATCCCATTCAATATTGATGACTTCGTGGACAAGCTTGTCCCCATTGTATCCAATCCTCTCGGATGGGAACGCATTGGACAGTGCGCTTTGGCGAGAAGTAGACGAGTGGCTATCCAGACTTTCATGTGCGTAGCGTTTACACCTTATACTCTCATACTAATGTGTGCGCAGGCATGGTCCCTTGACCTCCTCGCAAAGTGGACTCGGAGAGTGCTTTTCGAGCGGTAATGAAGAAGACTCACCCGTACTGGCGGAGCGGAGCTTGAGGCGTTCGAGGCGCTTAAGGTGATATTTGTTCGAAACACCATATGTTCACTGACCACGAGAGACAGATTGACATGCTCAGGATTGTGAGGACCGTCGACACCATCAATCTTTTCCATCTCGTTATCGACCCTAATGATTTTGGTCGATCAGTTGAAAATCTCTTCATTTTGTCCTGCTTGTTTCACGACGGACAGTGCGGGTTTCACATAAATGAAGATGAAGTTCCCATCGTCTGTAAGTTATTTTTTTTCCTCGATCAAACTTACGCTCTAATGCTTTCAAGCGGCTTGTACTCCGCCCTCTCAACGTGAGCTCGAACAAAGGTGCGATCGTCGCCAAATGGTCTTCGAGTTTGACATGCCCACTTGGAGGGTGCGTATCATTGTCCAGTCTAGGCCCCGCATCCAATAATGTATCCCAGCGTGCCATAGACGTGTTCGAGATCACAGAGCCCGTCATGCCTCGTCTAAGTGTCCACCACGACTAACTTACATGGATAGCAGTGTCGCCCGTGTTTTCGTAATCTGTCTCTGATCCGTTCCACGCGATCGCACCTTCCATAGACAATTGTTTGCGAAAAAACCATTGCCAATTGATTCACAACTGGGATGAATAAGTTAACGGTTCGATCGCCGCGCTTTCTGTGACAGAAGGAATTCTATGGGGTTCCGCTGTGTTCCCCTCCTCCTCTCCTTCCTATCTAACGTTACTGCACATATCACACCACGAACGGACCACATAACAACTCGAGACCCATGGCGTTAGCACTCCTGGAAGTCCTCAATTTGTTCAATGGGAAAGGAGCGATTATATTCAGTGAGTAGCTTGTTACAGAGGGAACGCAGTTCATGACCGTTAAGCAGTCGAGAGGCAGATCCGCAGGCCGCCTCATTTTCACATTGTGCCGTGTGCAAATATCAGAGACTCGTCCACCCGCACCACCGCTCATGAACCTGCCATTAATGTGTTGATCGTAACCGAGCATATATGCATGCATTCCACCATGCTCACTAGTTCGTATTTTGTTGCTTGCCGCGATGTCCAATCTGACGTGCGCAGCTATCACACAGTCCATGGCGCATGACCCCGCAATATTAACAGTGTGTGCGGAAAGTGAAGAGCTTGCGGAGTTGTTGGCTCAGAAGGCAACAATGATATGCTGCATTGAGTGTGGAGAAGACGTCCACGGTTGAGTCGCGTGCAAGGACCCAACAGGTTAACATATTTCTGCATACGTCGTAATACACGTTCCAATAATATGCTCTATTCGTCGTTGAACA
>JABBWB010000587.1:0-18903 GCA_016628085.1 Suillus occidentalis
CTGCTATCGTTCTGGCATGGGATTCTGCTCACCCAGACCAATTCGAACTATAAACGTGATTAGCGGGATGGTTGCTCCAGTGATAGCATTAATCTACCTCTTTTCCAAATGTCAGAACTGGAAAATATCATAGGTACGGACATCAGTAACTCTCTCAATAAGCACCGTGTTCAAGTTGCTCACCCCAATCATATACTATTGCAGTGAAGGACGCGACTGCAAAACCAGTAGCAGAGTGAGACATCACCGTAATTGTACAACCTGCTCTCCACGAACCTGCAAAGTAATTGAAAACAATGTTGAACTCGATTAACGGCCACCAGCTGGGATCGTTTGAGATTACGGTCATATTCAAGAGATTATAGTGTCAGTAGGTAGCAAGTTTGGTGGACGTACGACAACGGTATTCGTACAAGATATACCATCATACGACGCTTCGATCACCGAAATGGGTATATCAAT
Organism: Suillus occidentalis; assembly: GCA_016628085.1. Taxonomy (NCBI): domain Eukaryota; kingdom Fungi; phylum Basidiomycota; class Agaricomycetes; order Boletales; family Suillaceae; genus Suillus; species Suillus occidentalis. The sequence continues at coordinate 463 of JABBWB010000587.1, forward strand.
GAATGCCAGTAGAACCCGGATCCTGATGCATGATGGCTTCGACTGATAAGGTCATTGCAGTGAGTGAACACTAATGTGAAACCAAGTTAATTGATGGGGGCGGATTTGTAAAGCTGTGTTCTAAAAGTTGTACTTTCTTTCAGCAACGTGTTTCCAAGGCCGTTCTACAAGAGCTCTTTCTCCGCTTGCCAATCAGGAGGACCATGAGTGGTCATCGACAGTAGCATCTGGAGGATTCTACCTCCACTCTCGCCATTACCGTCATGAGCAGCTGGAGCCGGTCCATGGCTTGGGGAGCGCAATGGTCCGTCCAAGTTTTTCTAACATTGGTCAGGTGTATCACAGGCCCAATTGCGGCATATACATATCTCACCTCCCCAGGCGTGTCAAAACACACTAAACATTTGATGTCCCGTCAACCACACAGCAAATTAATGCAACACCGGTGTTCTTTAGGTAATGCCAAGCTGGAGAACGGTGACTGTGAAGTATGAGATTGAGAGTCGAGAGGGGAAAGAGATTCCAGATTCTGACAGATCATAGAGCAGTACTGGGACAGACTCCTGTGGCAACTATCTGATGTCGCAAAGACTGGTTACTCATGCGGTGATTTGAAGGTTGCAGCCCACGATGCTCATGCGCACCATTGGATGCGCTTCTATATGAATGTGCAGTCTTCGCACGCTTTGTATCAAGGGCCCGTTCGTAAAAACGTCTTGCGCTTGCACCTGAGCGAGTCACAAGAGAAGGTGCGGCGCATGGTATGCCTCAGCCACTTTAACTTGAAGATCTAGATTCTCGATGGGCAGTGTTGAAATGTTGATACCTTGGAAACTTGGAAAATCGTCGCATTGTTTTCGCAGATCATGGTGATTAGAGCTAATAATAATAATAATAAAAAAGACTTGAAGTTTATACCGACGGACATTGGACGGACATCATCAACAAAAGAAGCACTGGCATGTATGGCCGGTTTCTGCCTTGTGCGGCTTACAAACTCCGAACAGACTGGTATGTGGTATGTATGAGATTGTAGCTCATATACAAGTAGTAGCAGCTATGTTTGAAATGTAAAGTTTCTACACGAAGTGTATGAAGCTTGTCCAGCAATCAACAGAAGTGTGGAGGTATGTCTTCTAGGCTAGAGGAACACGAAGAGCCTTAGTCTCAGCGAGAGTCAAAGAAACGCTGTATTAAGTACCTAGAGGAACACGAAGAGCCTTAGTCTAGGTAATATATCAGTGTGTGTAGATACGAGCACTGTAGCAAGAATGTCATACCTCAGCGAGAGTCAAAGAAACGCTGAGGTAGACCAGGACAAGATGACGAGCTATAAGTGAGACTACATGACATGTAAGTAGCTTGTATCGAAGGTGAAAACATATGGTACAGGTGATGGGACTTGTGTGATGAGGCACAGAACCGACTCGGTACGCATGGCGCAAATATCCTAAAGCAGACGCGCCAACACACCCCCTCACCTAGGTACAAGTTGCAGACCAATGACGTGTTTGAGGAACAACAGGCGCGGGAGCGGCTTCGTAAGAATGTCGGCGGTGTTGCGATGTGAGGGAAGCCAGCGAGGGAGGAAGGTACCACACTCAATGTGTCGATGGATAAAATGGTATCTGACGTCGATATGCTTGGAGCGGATGTGGTTTTTGGCCTCTTTCGACAAGGAGATGGCACCCGTATTGTCGATGTGAATGACGATGGGCGACGGGAGAGTGATGTGGAGTTCCCCGAACATTGAGCAGAGCCATAGACCATCTTGAATAGTGTGAGTGATGGCCATGTACTCAGCCTCTGTTGACGAGAGAGCCTGCGTGGATTGCTTCTTGGAGGCGTGAGCAATGATCCCACCAGCATAGAACCACGCGTAGCCTGAGATAGACAGTCTGTCCTCAGGGTTACCAGCCCAGTCAGCATCACAATATGCATGTAGACCCTCGCCTGCGCGTTCTCCACCATAAGACATCCGCAGGTTGATGGTTCCCGCGATGTAACGAAGCAGCCGTTTGGCTGCTGCAAAATGAGATGGCGTGGGGTTCGCGTTGTGCTGAGCGAGTGAGTTGACAGCAAATGAGATGTCCGGGCGGGTGCAGATGGCTAGGTAGAGCAGCTCCCCCACTATTTTTCGGTAGCGTGAGGGCAGATTGAGCACGATGTCATGTGTGTCGTTGGGCTTTCCAAACGGATGAGTGGCGTCAAGTGGAAGTGTAACGGGGTTGCAATCGAGCATTCCGTACTCGTCAAGAAGATAAGTGATGTACTCGCCCTGGTGGAGCCAGAGACGACGTGTCACGCGGTGACGCTCGAACTGAATTCCAAGGAACTTGGTGACGGCGCCAAGGTCCTTGATGCCGAAACGTTCGTCGATCTTGGCCTTGACGCACTTGAGAAAGGCGGGGGAGTTGGAAGTTCCAAGACCGTCGTCCACGTGGAAGCCAATGATACAAATGATGCGATGAGCGGTGACGCTGTCGATGCGATCATATGTAAACACTGCGTGATCAACTGCGCACCTCGCGAAACCTAACTCTTCCATGACCGCCCTCACTTGCTCATACCATTCCATTGCAGATTGTTTGAGTCCGTATATGGTCCTCAACATCAACCACACTAACACCTTCCAGTCACCCTCCTCGAATCCCTTTGGCTGTCGCATGAAGATCTCCTCCTTGAGGACGCCCCACAGGAACGCGCGTTTCGCATCGAAACTGTCGAGGTCCCAGTTGTTCTTGCATGCGATGGCGGAGATGAGACGAACCGAAGCAGTCTTGAGTACTGGGGCAAACGTTGCTCCATAGTCGACTCCTGGGATCTGCGAGAACCCTTGTGCCACAAGCCGAGCTTTGTGAGTAGGCCCCCCCTTGTTGTCGTCCTTGAATTCCAGTACCCACCGGTTGCCGATTGCTTTACGGCCCGGTGGCAGGGAGGACAACTTGTAGACGGACATCTCTTTCATGATGCCGAGTTCCTTCCTCATGGCTGCCAACCATAAGTCATGATCTGGTCGAAGGACTGCTTCGTCGTATGTTGCAGGGGGGATCTTCATGTCGTAGTCGGCGCTGGACGGGTTACGTCTTTTGTCGCTACGAATGGAGACATTGGCCTGTTCCTCGATGACGACATTGGCGTACACCTCTGGTATGTCAACATTGGGCTCAACCTGTGTTAAATCCTCCTCGATGTCCTCTGGCACTCCATCCAGGGGTTGCACCCCCTCACTTGATGGCACCTCCTCATCCGCTGTCACCCCCTCGGTCGTCGCAGCTTGCCTGACACGAGCGTTGCGGCGTTCGCGGGAGGCCGCCACCCCCTCAGCAAAGGCCCTGCCCGCCTCAGTGAGCACACGTGAACGAGACGAACGACATGGTGCGGGAGGTGGTTCAGTGGCTGTGGGAGATGAGGGTAGTTGAGGTGGAGGAGGAATGGCAGTGAAGCTGGGTTTGGGAGGTGGTACCTTGTCGTCGTCATCCGAGTCATCATGAATAGAGGGTAAGTTCTCATCAAAGATGACATCGCGCACAACAAAGAACGCTCCAGTGTCCTTGTCGCGTAAGCAATAGCCCTTCGTACCCTCTGGATAACCAACGAATATGGCGGGACGGGAGTGAGGACCGAGCTTGACCTGTAACTCACTGGGGATGCGCGCAAAGCAGCGTGCCCCGAATACACGGAGGTGGGAGAGGTCGGGCTGTTTTCCGTTAACAAGCTCATATGGGGTTTTACTGGGAGGAAGGACCCGTGACTCCGTTCTGTTCCACAGATAGCATGCAGTGAGTGCAGCTTCGCCCCATAAGCTAGGAGGGAGGCCCGATGTTTCAAGCATGGCAAGGAGACGACCCTCGATGGTACGGATTGCACGTTCGGCTTTGCTGTTCTGCTGGTGTGCGTAAGGCGCCGAGAGTTGACGTACAATCCCTGCTTGCTGTAGCGCCGTTGTGAACGCGGCGCTGAGGAACTCACCCCCATTATCGGACCGAAAGATTTTCACGGTACGCCCAGAGTGATTCTCCCATCGTGCTTTGATGATGCACCAGGCCTCCAGTGCTTGGTCCTTTGTGGCGAGCAGCTGGAGGTTGAGGAGATTGGTGTGATCATCCAAGAACAGGACAAAGTATAGTTTGCCATGGGGAGTGATGGTGGGGAATGGACTGCAAAGGTCGGAGTGAATGAGATCTAACATGTGTGTTGCGCGAGGCTCGGCAGAGGGAGGGTAAGGTTTGCGAGGGTGCTTTGCCATAATGCAAGGCTCACATTTTCGCAAAGGCGTTTGAACACTCACCTTGACTCCCTGTGCGAAAAGAGGGAGTCGTTTAACAGCATCTCCTCCTACGTGGCCGAGGCGCGCATGCCAAAGGTCCCATGACAAGGGCGTTGGTGCGAACGCCGATATCTCATTGAACGGTGAGGGACTGCCTTGAGCATTGGGCAGGATGAATTTGAGATCGAGGAAGAAAAGATTGCCAATCATGGGGATTTCTCCAAGTGTGTCCTTGTGGTAGATGAGCTGTACACGAGGAGGGAACGGGGTAAAGTTGCAACACCAGCCCTTCTTAAGCATGCGACTGACTGAGAGGAGGTTGACAAGAGCTCCAGGTGCGTGAAGGCAGTCTGTGAGGCGTAAACGAGAGACCTGTCCATTGATCGTCAGGTCTGCCACACAATCGCCGCGGCCCATGGTGGGCAACTTCCCGTGGTTTTCCGTTTTGACCGTAACACGTGAGTCGTTGGAGTAAGTCCAAAAATACTCACGGGCCGTAATCAAGGTGGACGTGGTTCCTGAATCGAGGATTGTTGAGAGACTTTGCTCTGCGATGCAGGCAATGTCTTCTGCACTTGGGAAGGCATCATCCTCACATTCCTCGATTACTGCACAAGACAGTTCGCGCTCGCGTGTGGGTGCACTGGTGGACGTGGTGACTGGAGTGGGAGTAGTGGGTGCAGGTGAGTTGCTATCTGCTGCGGCTGTGATCTCTTTCTTTTGACCCTTCTTCCCACTGTTGTTGCGTCCCCAGGGAGCCTTACTCTCCATTCCGCCACCCTGTTGGAGACAATGCTCCAGGTCATGAGTGAGTGAACAAGGGAGGCCAGCGCACACGCTGTTCTCACAAGCCACCCCCTTAGGATTGCCCCGATGGATACGAACTCCAGTTTTCGGGTTGACCTTGGCTTCGGACGATGTGGTGGCATTGGCATACTCTGAGCCTGGACGAGCGAGTTTCTTCTCTCCTCGTAGTCGGTTTGCTTCCTCTGAGAGCGATGAGGCAACATGAGTGAAGGTGAGGGATGTGGTTTGGGCAGGAGAGATTGTAGTCGAGGGAGTCGAACTCATTGAGTTAAACTGTCCGATGGTGAGTCTCTTATACACCAACCAGTCCGTAGTCTTAGGAAGGCCGTGCAGGAGGAGGAATATTGCTTCATCCTCGGTGACGGTCACCCCCATCTCAGCAAAACGTCGACGACCATTCTCGAAGACTCCGATATACCTGGACACATCCTCTGCGTCTTTCAGCTTTTCGTTGAAGAGCTGTTCCCGCAGTTCAAACTGTGAGGTGACGTCGAGGCGGCCGAAGTGCTTGGCCAGTGATTCCCACTGCTGACGGGCTGTCAGAGCCTCGTCTAGAAGCGTTTGGACGACGGGAGAGAGACGTTGGCTGATGATGCCCTTTGCCTGGGCGTCTTCTTTAATCCACTCAATCATTTCTTTCTTTTCTGCACTCGTCGGTGTTGCAGGCACTGCTGGTATGGGCATGTCACAAGCGTAGTTGGCGAAGTTGTTAGGATCAATGCCATTACTGCAATGATTCCAAAGTCCTTCGCCCTGCAGTGTGAGCGTTACGGCACGGCGCCAACTCAGAAAATCATCTGAGCCGGTAAGCTCGGTGATATGGTCGTATTTCCCCATAGCGTGATTAACGTGTCAATGCGGGGTCTCGATTTCGAGAGAGGATCGGAGAGCTTAAAGCTATTTCACCCTTTAAGTGAATTCGTCGTCGCTGGATCGACCCTAAGTTCGTTAGTCTAGTTCGTCTGAGCTTTGTTAGAGCTCAGGGCTCATAACCTCTAGGCTAGAGGAACACGAAGAGCCTTAGTCTCAGCGAGAGTCAAAGAAACGCTGTATTAAGTACCTAGAGGAACACGAAGAGCCTTAGTCTAGGTAATATATCAGTGTGTGTAGATACGAGCACTGTAGCAAGAATGTCATACCTCAGCGAGAGTCAAAGAAACGCTGAGGTAGACCAGGACAAGATGACGAGCTATAAGTGAGACTACATGACATGTAAGTAGCTTGTATCGAAGGTGAAAACATATGGTACAGGTGATGGGACTTGTGTGATGAGGCACAGAACCGACTCGGTACGCATGGCGCAAATATCCTAAAGCAGACGCGCCAACATGTCTGAAAATGTGGCGTGTATGCAAGTCGTAGCAGACATGTACGAAATTGAAAGCTCGTGCACAAAATTTGTTAAGCTTGTAATTTACTGATAGATGTGTGAAGATATGCATATACAGTTGCAACGTTGCGTGTCCTATACCAGTACGAGTCTTAAGGCCTAAGGCCCGGGTGACGCAGAACATCCGGGCCATTGAAACAGTGCTGCGCTGAATGACCTGCCTGGACCACTGTGCAGATGATGAACATGTATCAAGCAAACATAGTATTGGGTAGGGTAGTAGTACTGGAGTGCCTCCGGAGTCAGAGATGCAACCATGATCAGAACTCATCAAAACCCTCTGGCTCTTCATCACTGTCCTCACCATCCTCTGCACCCAGCTCGTCATTGATCTCAATCTCCTCATCACCTTCACTGGTGGCTTCAGAACCTTCCCCATCCTCGCTGTAGCTGTCCTCATCTTTTTCTTCAAAAACTTCCCCTTCAACCTCCTGTATTCCAGAGTAGCCATAGTCGTTGTACTCCACATCAGACTCGTCACCTTCATCAAGCTCCGTGATTTCACGTCGAGCTGCAGACCCATCCCCATTGTCCATTAGACCACTTTTGGGCTCGTCACCTGTATCAAGCTCCATGGCTTTGCCTACAGACTCTTCCCCATCATCACTTGTATTGCTTTTGTCGTCATCGCTGCCTTCCTCGCAGGTATGGACTACTGCAGCGCTGGCTTGATGTGTGTCCAGTGGGTCACAATCATCTAGAAAAATGTTGGTTGCTTTGTGAGTTGTTCGATGGCCAACACCACCCCCTCGAAACCTCATCAGCATGTCTTGATCAACAAAACTGTTAGAAATTAGTGATATCATCCACCCGTGACAATATCACCTACATATTTAGATAGAAATAGGTCCAATCTTCATTGTTGTCACTGGGATGACGGGTGATTGACGGCGACATATATTCGGAGGTATGGCCATGAGCAAAGGCTGGGATAAGGTGGATTCCGCAAATGATATGTTTTGGATCAATGAAGCCAAATGCACCAGGATCCTCGCTTGGGATGAAGCCAAGTCGGTGTAGTCACTTCGCCTTCCAGCCTGAATGGTGACTAAGATCACAGCCGAACCAACGTACCCAAGCGAAGTCGACTTGGATAGGATCATATGACGATGAGTCGATGGCGGGATTGCGATAAGAAACCAGTGCATGAAACACACCAATAATCTGGGCATACCAATAAGGATGGCCATTGGCCTCGTCATCCTCATGGGACAAGACCATGATATCAGCATGAGTCCTGGAGTTGAGCGAGTCTTGTTCTCGTCGTAGATCGTATGTAGTGTAGTTCACGTGGATCACCTTATGTCGATAGATACGATCATTTACCAACATCAGTTGGCAACGCTGAGCAGAGGAAAAGGAGACCTCATCGCCATCATAGTCGTGTCCGAGCAGTCGTGCGAGGATGTGATCTTTTAATCTGGGAAGAAAATCCTAGATATTTTAAAATACTGTCTGAGCGATGAGGATAGAGGATAGAGTCGGGGGTACTCACCGTGAAGGCAGGATCACCGTCGTTCTTCCTCAACCATTGAGAAAGACTCAAAAAGTGGTGCGACCCATTGGAGATGTGGTAATGTACTCGAGGGTCGGTGTGCGGTAGCCGTTCCGAATCTTCAAAGCGTAAAAATGGCATCTCTATTGCATTAGTAGCAATGCTCCGAGTGCTCCGCCTTGTCTGGACCTCTCTGCTGTGCAATGCAGTGGTTCTCTTCTTCTTCTTGGCCTTATCCTCAGGAATCCGTGTTCTCATCCTGAAAAGGATTCTCTCCCGTTGTTGTTGCTTTGCAATTCCAGATATGTATCGACACTTGCTCACTCGCGGGTAAAAGCGCTTGACGCGCCTGTGCTCAAGTTCGCCCTATGAACCAATATTAGTGCTAAATCAATTGCTACACAGATCGCTACTAGTACTTACCAACTGGGTTGTAAAGTTATCGGTTGTGCCAAATTGTCTGATGGTATTAATGTAATCACCCAGTGCGTGAAGCTTATAAGTCCGCAGATTAAACTTCCTGTGCTTTGAGCGTCTTTGAGGTTGTTGTTTTACCGAATTTTCGTGTGCTTGACTGTGGGGCAGACTCTGGGCAACCTTTCGTGCTTGGCGACGGCCACGAGCGGCTTCTTCGCTTGGGAGATCTCGAGTGTCAAAGGTCGCTGTCTCGCTGGAAAAACGTCTCAAAATCTTGCCGATTCGAGTTGTGGATGTATCGAGGAAGGATAGGGTAGTGTCCGTGTGCAGGCGTAACTTTGCCAGTCCATGCCACGTAGCCAATTCAAAAAGAAGGTCGAGGACAAGGGTGTTAAATGGTTCTGGGAGGAGATCTTCGAACACCAGAATTGCGCACTTAAAAACCTTGATTAGTATGCTGTACAAGTACCACTATGAAAAAACATACCTGCAAAAGGTCCTCGAAGTCCCGCGCTGCGAGTTTCTTCATGCTAGAGGCGTTTTCACTGAATTTTCGGATTGTGCCTCTGCTAAATGTGGGCACTTGGCGATATCTGTTGATGCATATCAATACAAGCAATTGAAGTAGTTAAGCAGGAACTAGTACCGTCTATTCAGCTGCTGTATCGTGTCATGGCCATATGCATAAAGAACGCGGATGAGATGTGTAAACGTAGCCTTCCAGACTCCCAATTCAAATTCGTGAAGCAGATCGGGGACAAACATGGTGTAGAAATTGAATCCAAAGCGTGCGAGCCGAGTTGAAAATGCATTCTAAGTAAATCAGAGAGATAAAATAGAACATAGTATATGAAACATACCATGTTGGGGACAAGAGACTCGGGTGCAAGCATCCGCTTGACAAAGATGCTTGTGATATTGGTGCCCTTGACATACAACCACTCCCGAACCTGTTTGATTATCATCCATATTCTGTGCCCATCTTCACGCATCTTTGTCTCGCGCCACCGTCTGTCAGCTTTGTTTCCAAGGCCGCCTATCTTGATCTTGGGGATCAGGCACCGTGGACATGGGCACTGAGCAAGGAATTTAATGGATGCGAGAAGTGTTCTGATCAAGTAAGATAAATAAACTGGAATTGCAGCTTTGAAAGGCCCTTACTTTTCAGGGTAATCTGCCGAGTAAGTAAAAAACCGAGGAAAGACTCTGCGGGAGACACCATCAAGACATTCAATGATGATCCCAAACTCGTATGCGTGCATGAAGTCATCATCAAGGAGCAATAGCCAGACAGCTTGCATCAGCTCGTGCCGACAATGACTTAGGACTTCGGCTGTCGCGGCCTTCTTGAATACATGTTGGTAAAAGTCTTGAAAAGTATCTGTAAGCTGGCGGCAACATGTCAGGCGTGGATAGAGCAAAGCAACAAAGCTCATACCTTGGGAATGTATGCGAGATGGTGCGCTGCAAATGATGTTGGCTTAGCTCGCGCGTACTTCGACTGATTGCCTAGGAACAAATAAATAGGCCAAAGGGATGCAGTCCCGAAGTTCGTGAGATGGGTGGAGTCTGACCAGAACATCATTGCCGCAATCACAGTCTCGAGTGTACAGCCACCTTCTCGGGGTTGCGAGCGAATTTTCTCGTGCTCGACAAGCATCGCAGGTGAATTATAGATTTCTCCATAAATTTTCTCCGCAGGAATATCGTCAGAGGGCTGGTAAAACATGTTGAATGGGGTGAGATGAAAATATTCTGCAGCTGATTCATGGAATGCAGCTTTGACGACTTCGAGAGGCTTGCGATAGAATAAGCCAGCAACCTCAAACAGCGGGGCTGCATCCTCAGTTGCATGCTGAACTCCATCGGCTGGGATGTGGATCCTTCACACCAGTTTCTATCCATCCATCTGATGCAGAGAATGATGAACGAATGTCTTCAGCATCACCCTGATAGTTGTCAAGGCGACTGCTTTCCTTCAAGGCCCCAAACTCCTTGAGTTCAACTCTGTCGAAGTCCGCTGCAAGGATGACCTCATTCACAAGACGATCTAACTCAGCCAAAGATTTCATACTGGAACCACTATAAAACCAAGACATGAGACGAAAGGTTGTTGCGTTGAGAAATGGAGTGAAGTAATTTGTCGAAGGAGCTTGAGTCGATCTACCAAATCCAGACCACCATTGTTGGGCCCCGAGGCTGTCTGGATTCTTGGTAAATGTCGGCGAGTCAGCCAGATGTGCCACGGACGTGAGGTTATCGGGGTTGAATGATGGAAGTGAGTGTACATATTGGCGATATATACCATAATGATCTTGTGGAGTGCTGATAATGACAGGAATTGGGGGCTGTGGATCTATTGGTTCGACCTGTTCTGCATTTGCATCCTCAGAGGTTGAGGATGATGCTGCTACCACTGGGATAGGCGGTAAGTCATCAGCGGAATCTTTTCGGTAGGCAGCGGCGGCGATTTGGTAGACCTGACAAACGATATGTGGCAGGTGGTGATGGAGACCTTGGACCCGGATCCTGAATGAAAGAGCATCAGACACAACAATGTGAAAAATGAGTGAACATACCGGTGGTAAGTCTGGCTCAGCAAAGTGTTCACGCATGTCCTGGCGAGCCATCAATTCTGCCTCTGCTTCTTCCCGACGACGTATTTTGACTGCTTGCTGAGTTTCTCGGTCATGTCTTCTCTTCGCTAGAGAAGAGGCGACAGCATCAGCTATTTTGCTTGAACAAGACCGTTTGTGGGTACTGAGAGCCCCGCGAGAATCAAACTCTCGACGACAGCCCCTACATGTGTGGGCCATGAAGAAGAAAAATAGAAAAATGTAGACGTGAAATTGTGCTAGCATAGACTCAGCCTGGAGAGGGACGCTAGGGAGTTGAATGGCTTTACAGTGTTTTGCAGTCACTGTGTCAACACTGTGTGACTACATAATCAAGTTCCGGGTTGAAGTTTGTGCCGTTTTGGCACCACCTGAAGCATCTGGGTCTCAATGAACTCACTGCAAAGGCCAGACAAATGGCAAACTAATGGAATTTCCAGTATCTGCCTGCTGCAGTGTAAATCTACAACAAATCTATGGAGAGAAGACGCCTGTTCTTGGGGAGTGGATGTCTCTGCGGGGAATTATGAATCTGATAGTGCAATACAAATGACCTATTCCCCTGCAATGGAAACAGGATGATGAAGAGGGTAGGTAAGAAGCAGGTATGTCCGCGACAGTAGCTATTGAAATTGTATTGTCCAAATTATATATTGGAAAACGGGTGAGAAACTTACAAGGTGGGTCAGAGTAAGAAGATGCCGTCGCAGGGGTCAATTTCTCCGGGTTCTGATAATGCTACATCACCGACTACGACTTCCTGTACACATAGGAAAAGATGATGAAAGGGCGTTGAATTGAATGAGTATAAACTTACTTTGACATCGATGAGACGTTCGACGCCGTTGCGGATGACTTTGACCCCACGCTCTTCCTTTTTCTCATTTAGGACCTTGAATTGTCGCTCCTTTTGCCAATCATTTATCGAACCGACAACGACCTGTGAAAATTGAGGGCTGTGTGACATCAAGATGCACAGCTAACTTACGACAATCAGAACCGCGATCATAATAGCAACACCTACCACCCAATCCACCGAAGTTCGCTGGTAGGCTGAGGTGTCCCAAAATCTTGGAACAGGCCAAGCGCCAGTGAGACGACCGCTGCAATAGACAACAAGGGATTGAAAATTGAGGTTGACCGATTTGGTATATACGCACGAGAACTTTATCTTGCAGGGCGAGCCACATGAGGGCAAGTAGACTTTTGCTTGTTCGCTAGGGAAGAACATTCTCTCCGAAGACGCGCTTGCGGTCATCTATTGACGCCGTATGAGGATTGTCTGAGACTTGAAGCTTGAGGTGATCTTGTGGTGTGGCAACGGATAAAGGTTGCCAGTCATGCCTTTGAGAAGCGCCCATGCCAGCACCTGCAGTACCGGCCAGTGTTAAACCCCGTGAAGGGTCGGTTCCAAGGCCGTCAAGAAGGGCGTTGGTACCGCCAAAAGCCTGCAAGGCGTCTAGACTCTTGGGGTCGAGAAGACTTGCCAACTCGACCGGTCTGAATTTGAATGGACAAGGGTCAGCCAAACCATCCTGAACGAGATCGATCTTTGAGACGTCGCCATTGGAGTGAAGAGATTTGCGGCTGTCAGAAGGATTTTGGTGGGAATTTGGACCGGGTGAAGGAGTTGCTGTGACGACATTTTCAATAGAAATGTCTGATTTAGTGTGTTGTGACCTCGAGAGGACGGAGGCGGTGTCGACGTGTGACCTTGTCCATTGAAGAACTGAGCAAATGCAAGGACGAATAACCATTGTGGTCGTCTGGGTGCGCAAAGTATTGAATTATCGAAAACATGACAGTTACGGGGTCCAAAGTGAATGGTTTCTATGATGAAGCTTGAGCGAAAGCGATAGCAACGGTCTGATGCAGAGCACATGTCAGGTCACGATTTGATTATGTGGCTCAAAACACATACCTCAGAATGACTCAAAGACACCAACACATTAGTGATCCCTTTACCCTGTGCAGCAGCTTTTGCGTTGCCGTGAAGAGTTACAGTCGGAACACCAGATTCGTCAGGCAGGATCTCGATGTCCTTCATCGCAGTGGCGGCGCCCTTTGACGGTACACCCAGCGACTTGAACACTGCTTCCTTTCCTACCCATCGAGCTGCAAAGGAGGATGAAGGTGACGGTTGGGCGCGGCAGTAGGCAATCTCAGCCTCAGTGAAGTTGCGTTCAACAAAACAAGGGTTAGAGGACGGCATGGTAGAGATCAGCTCCTGATCAACACTGACTCCTGTTACAGATCCCTTTGACGCAAGAGCATCCGCAACAACTTTGGCATTGGAAGTATCAAACGGGATGCTCTTGTCAAGGTTGGCGGTGTACGAGTAGCTGCGAGTCTTCGGGTTGAATGTTGCACGAGCCATGGGGTTCATGAGGATGGCCTGCTCCAACTCGGGACTATACGGTGGGCCTTCCTTGATCTTGACAAGGGTATTGGAGGTCATCATCTCAGTCATAACCTTTTGTGCACGTGACTGGTTGTTATCCTCAAGGACAACAAGGTAGCGAAATGTACTGAGGATGAGTTGATAAGGTGGGAGACGGAGGAACGAATAGAGAGGCACCGTCGTCAGAAGAGACCACTGTGGGGGATGGGGAATGAGAACGGGAAGTGAGACTCGACCCTGTGATTGACAGCTTCAACTACAAATCAACATCAACTTAATTTTACCACACATGTAAGCTCACGTACCAAGCAAGAATATTCCGTGTTCATCGTTATTTCTTGCTACATTGTGTGGACGAGAGTAGCTGAATACGTTATGCTGAGGGAGTCGGGGAAGATCGGTAAGCGTAAAAAACGATACATGTTGAGCTTCCACACACGTGACGTGTGTGGAAGCTCAACATGTATCGTCCGCCCTAAAATTGGTAAAACAAATACACGGTTGATCACCATCCCCGTTATCATCCGAAGTACAAACTCAGAGCAAGTCCAAGTCCATGTCGGCAACGCAGAGTCCAGACCCCTAGTATCAGAAGATTCAGAACCGATGGCCAAAAGTTTGATCCGATGTCCGTGAAACAAGCCATGACAAATGGTCACACTCACTGGCACCCTATTTCGGTGCGGATCTTTGGAACACAGTCTGGGGTTGAATATTAATATTAATGTTGATTATAGCTAGTACTACTGTACCACTTTTGCATCATTCACGCACCTAACTACCAACCATGTCATCTGAACCGTCCAACACTTCGGACACATCAACTCATTTTCAAGATCTGCTTGAGGACCTGAACTTCGGCGTGAAAAGTGGGCGTAAAAGAAAGCTCTGGTAAATTCCAAATCTTAAATTGTAACATCAACTCACCATGAGACCAGTGGTCCGATTGAACCATACTTACATGCAGCTCGGTGGTTTCCTCTTGCAATCGACCCATTTTCTTCGCTTGAGAATGTCTTGTATGAAGGCATGGAAGCCGAATTCTCTGAATTGCGGGAAGACAACTTAGATCGATCCGAAGAAAGTTTAAACAGGCAAGTCCAGTGCGGCAGCCCGGGCTACCCAACACTCTGATATTTTACTTGCACAGTCGTGAAAAGGAGTTGTGCATAAAGCAGTACAATGAACTTGTAAAGCTTGTACCGACTTTCAGTGACATCATATCGGGGTTTGAGAAAGTTCCGTCGGCCATGGACAACTTCATACATGCGGTAATGCAATCATGCACATTATTCGTGTGTTATTTGTCTGACAGCTAAACAGCTCTCCTCTGCCGCAAGTGATGCGCGATCTGATGATACTGGGAGTCTGATGCGAGAAGGCCTCTCATACATGCTCAAGAACCCTGGAGTAGACCAGTTCAATCCCCCCCTACTGAGACAACATGGAAAAATCGCTCGTGGATGGAACCACCCTCAGACTGCACGGCTACTGTGCCCGATGCGGATGCTAGACATATTTGACAGCAATCCCTCGTAAGTTGTGCAAATATTGCTCAGTCGCTCTCACAAAACCAGCTATAGGTCCTTTATGGATAAGGTGAAGGAAGGCGAAATTACGATCACAGCTGCAAAGCTTCCCGCATTTCTATATGATGAGTCTATGTTGGACCCCACGAGGAAAAGACAAGGTTGTCTTCGGGGATACTACCTCAAACGTGTATGTTTTTTTCCTTATTCTTCTTCTGTTCTGTCAATGTCATTTTACAATCTGAGCAGGTCTTTCGTCACATATTCACCGGGCCATCAAGTGCCATTTCGGCGAATGCTCACAAAGGCAACAAAGCTCCGAAAGGCCGAATGCATGGTATGACATCACCACTCCCAAGGGCAATTGCGTATGCCGCTGTACAGGTAAGCCATTACACAAAATTTACACACTGAAACTAACTGACGATCAAAGGCATATTTCCAGCTTAGTTCTGCAACACAATGGCGCCAGCAAATTGAAGATTTTGACCTCGTTCTTTTCTATGACCGCGTGGTTGATATGTTTGAAGGCAATCCCGGTGGACAATGGGTTGAAGAAACACTTATTCATTGGAAATCGTAAGATCATTAATTTTCCTCTGTGTACTGATCCATATTCTGAATAGAGAAACTCCTGGGCTCCTCCATCGTGGGCGCTCCAGATCTAGGACAGATGCAGGACTTCGTGTGTTTGACGACAGCGAGGATGATATGGACAATTTTTTTGATTCTGATGAGCGTTCTCCTAACAATAGAGAACAAGGCTCAGAAGGTAGGACCGGGAGCAGTGGTGATGCAGACAACAGAGAACAAGGCTCAGAAGGTGCGACCAGGAGCAGTGGTAATGCAGACAACAGAGAACAAGACTCGGAAGGCGGGACCAGAAGCAGTGGTAATGCAGACAACTTGCATGGTATCTAATTTTCCCGCATTTTAATTGTGGCTATAACTTATCTACATTCTGACCCAACAGCGCTGAATAGCAACGGGTCAGGACACCAGGTAACACCAACAGCAGCTCAGCCGACGCGCACAGCCGCAAGAAAAAAGGACGCCGCTGACTCCAATTCAATTTTGTTGCTCGTTAGTGCACATACTTATACATATATTCATTCTGATATGAGATCCGCCTATCACAGCACCATTATATCATCTTGTAGTGCTTTTTCACTGCTTTCGTTTGCTTTAACATCTGTATGACTTGCTACCTCCGAGTTTTTTTTAATCTTCAGTCTATACTTGGTCAGTACTCACACATCTATTCCTGACTTGTGTTCATAGTCTAGTGTACTCTATGTAGCTACTGCATTGTAATAACTGGTATGCAACTGCGAGCTGCATGACCAACTTGCCAGCCAATCAAATTTTAGGTGTTGTCACATCTTGTCACATTTACTCAGATCCTCGTCACTTGGCAAGTACTATCTAACTCCTCCCTGACAAATGATACCAGCCCAGTTTGTCTTCACGCCGGTCTTAGTATTGACACTAGTCCAATCCAATAAGACGCCGTTGATACTCAAGTCCATCATCCTACCCTGATCCATTAACAGATACAAACGTGGTAAGTGGACTTGCTCTTCTCCGTTCGGATCATCAACATAGCACCACAGTATGAAATGCCGATCATACCCTGAATCTGTTTAGAAGATATCTGACCTGTGAATTTTATTCTAGTTTAAGTCATTTCGGCTGCCCACCAGTGCCAAACCATTGGTGTTTTTTCAACCGTGCAATGCAAATGCAGGGTAGGAAGTCGGAAGTTCTGAAAGCAACATAGAAAGGTGCGTAATCTGTAGCACTCCTCACATACATCATGAAATCAATGCCAAACTCATGTTAGCTGTAGCCTGGGCTGTTTGCACCTCTCATGCGAACCCGAAGAACCTTATTTCAATTCATAGGCGCAAGGTTCATACCACGTATGAGTTAGAGCCGCACGCTCAATATTCTGGTTGAATTCATTAAGTGCCTACCTCCTTGGGACCACATACCACATACTTACATAATCGCTTAGAACATTGAACGTGTTGGACGCATCATAAGCAAAAATTCCAGCCAGCTATCGCTTCACACTTCCTCTCATGCTGGTTCCCTGTACCTTGAGTGGCATGTCCCTCTTCAATAGTGTGCACTATATTCTTTCGCCTTCAATACAAACGGAGCAGTATGAGGAACTCTCAGGCTTACTGACTCTCCACGGTGCAACGAGCGCACCACCGCATACCCATTTTATTACACTTGCTGGATCACTCATTCAGAGAGAGTGCCAGGGATCCTTGTATGTCGTGTCAGAAACATGGGTGCAGCGGAGCATAACCCTTGGAAAACTTCAACCGTAAGTGTCATCTACCTGTCATGTTGTTACAAAGACATTGATGGTCAACGTGTCAGTGAGGAGTACTATTCAACAGATCCAAAAATGATTTTTTCAGGAATTGTTGCATGTGCCACTGATGTGAGTGAACCATCATTTATTGTATTCATCGTATTAAATTAACATTCATTACAAGCTCTCCGCATGGGACCTCGAAGTTCTCTCAGCTGGCATCACCTCATTGGGAGGGCAGTGGCGAACAGCCCTTACCCGCGATGTAACACATCTCTTTGCATTGCATGAACAAAGCAATAAGGTACTTGATCTCTTCATTTCATTCATAAGTCTAATCCTGATGAAACAAACTTTTAACCGTAGTATCAAACTGCAATGCATTTTGCCCCAGATACCCACATGTTCATCCTCACACCACATTGGTTTGACGATTCAGTTCAAGCTGGATGTCGTCTTCCTGAACTTCCTTACTCATGGCCTGATCCCGAGGTGTTAGAACTTGAGATGCCGCAGGCTACAATGGGTCATGAGATTGTAGTTGCGATACAATATTCAGCAGGAATGGTTTATCACTTAACTCTTATCGTAGAAGACTAGTAAAATATCAATATTGTGCCAGCCCACTGTTTTTCTGCTCGACTGATGGTGTAAAATACTAGAAGTCTTGTGTCGGTATCGGCATATTGTCATTACATGATCAAAAGCATCTCCATTTTAGTTTGCTGTTTGTTCTAATGCAAATTTGATCCCATCTCAGGGAAGTCACTAAAGCCTAGCTGCATGTAGCATCGGAACTTGAGAACTTTGTTTCATGGAGTGTCGAAACGCATATCAAACTTCGCCTGTCCATCAAGAGTGGGAGAACCCCATTTTGCCATGCTCTCAGGCTACGATAGCATTGACTCAAACTCACACCCTTCTGGAGCTGAAGATCTCCTCACCGCTGACCTGCACCAAACTGGTCTGGTGCATGGCTGACTAATACTCTGCTATGAGCCCCCACCCAACATTTTTTTTTCGGATTTAATCTCCCAAGCACTCAGCTCAGAAAATACGAATTTCCCTTCAAATATTCACCTGAACAAGAAAACTAATATTTTCAAAGATTTAATTCTGGATTCAGTTTCATTTCAAATAGCCCAGGAATGACTCAGCAAGAACCTCTTGCATGTCAGGAGACTGCCA
>JABBWB010000588.1:0-18902 GCA_016628085.1 Suillus occidentalis
ACGAAAATCCCACCAAAAGGTGGATTGACTAAGATTGGATTTTGCTCTTTCAAAGCTCATAATATGTACGAGTGTGAATGCCTGGAACCTCGTCGACGTCAGTACTACCATAGGCATCGAAGCGAAATTTGTGCTTAAGATATGGCGAGCACATACACCAATACGAGAGGGAGACCATGATGTCATATTTTGCATGTCAAAAGATGTAAAGGGAGAGGAAGCAAAGCATGCACATCGAGAATTATATCGCGTACAACGCCTAATCCCACCCACTAGTAGCTGTGGGTTCTGCTCCCCATCCACCTGTAGCAGGTTCCGCTGACCAATCGGTGGTAGGTGCAGCGTCTGCTGCCCAGTCGAGAGCACCTGAAACGCGTGGGTAAAGATGGGTAATATCGCGGCATGGCACCTGTACTTACCACCGTCTTGGGCGACAAGAGCAGGGTTGATCGAGCCTGGCTGAGGGGCGGATGGAGCATCCCACTCCGACAGACCACCCTGGGCCTCTGGCTCGGCAGCGGCAAGCTTAGCCTGTGCTTCCTCCTGTTGTTGCCTCTCCACTTCTTCAGGGTCGCGGTAGAAGAACATGTCAACCATCACATTCCAGCCATCAGGAGTGCGAGGGATCGTCCCACGGAGCCTCAACACCTCCCGTGCGAGCAACCACCAAATCAAACCAATCGAATGGCGAGTCTTGTTGTTCGTGGGGATGGCAACGTCAACGAACTTGAGAGGTGCATCCGTGTCGCAAAGAGCAATAACGGGGATGTTAACATACGATGCCTCGCGGATCGCCTGGTGGTCAACGCGAGGATCGGTGACGATGATAAGACGGGGCTCTTTGAAAGAGCGGGTGATGTAGTTCGTGAAGGAACCAGGGGTGAAACGGCCGGCAATGGCTTGTGCGCCGGTGTTGGCAGCGAATTTAAGGACTGCACGGTGTCCGTAGGGGCGAGCAGAGATGACACAGACGTCATTGGGGTTCTCGACAGCGGCGATTACACGTGCGGCAAAGACAAGCTTCTCCCAAGTCTTGCCAATGTTGAGAATGTGGATGCCTGTGCGCACAGCGCAAATGGAATTTGTGCATGAGAGGCCTGAACATGATTTTGAGAGCGGACTAACCGTCAACGCGGCGCTTCCAGACGTAAGGCTCCATCTGCTTATCGCAGTTTTTTGTGCCAATGTGACATTGTGCTGCCAGGAGGAGCTGAATCTCCTCGTCGGTTGCGCTCAGGGCGGAGGGAAGTTTTGACGACATGATGGGCCTGGATACAGCAGTAGAGATCAGCTATTCGTCGTTTGAGATAGGATTTCCATATAGCCCATATATTCCATCGATATCACACATCCATCCGCCTTCTACATATCAATCCACCCGATCCGCGAATGAAAACTGCACAAATTGGAACAATGAGATGTTCAAACATACCGTAAACGTAGTTTTGTGCTGGACGTCGGCTTGCTACGACGTTTGGCTGGGGGGTTTCGATTCCTTTGAGCTCGCTATGCTCCCTCGACAGTGTTTAGAGGTAGTATGCTTGAACAGTCCGCTCGGTAACTTCCGCATTATTCCCACACTGTGTTATTGGTCGCTAGCCACTTGTTGACTTCTCCACGAACTATATCGCCAGGCTAGTCTCATGGTGGTCCATTCAGGCGTAAAAGGGTGTTCCTCAAGCTTCCGAAGACCTTGACGAACACTATTAGGCAGCTTCAAGTCCCGGGATTCTGACTGTGTGGTGCAGTGCATGTAGTACTAAGCCTATGTAGTAGTCAGGGACACATTTTCTTGGTGTCCACCGTGTCAGGAGAGAACCGACTTGTCAGGATCCATCAATTATTCTGTCACTTCGCGAGAGAGAACCTTATAAATGAGGTGAGTACTATCATCTCCATTGCTCTCGCCAGCTATCCATTCGATGTTCAACATTAATGTCTTCTCTTGGGCCCGGGATGTTAGCAATATTCATGGACGACGATCAACTGGAAATTTGTGGATTCAATTCAGCATAATGCCTGGAAACGCGTTTGTTTTGGTCTGGTTCCGGTTGTTCAATTTCTCACTGGACGTGGTGGCAATAAATCTAAGTATATATAATATTTATTCCAAAGATTTGAACTCGTGATTGCAATATCTGGCGTCTCATATGGAGTGAGTTCACTGAGCACACAGAGTCCACGTTCTGGACGTCCGACGCTAGCATGCTAGGATTTGCCAGTGTGAAGTAGTGCACTGCGGTATAAATTTGTTTCTAGCATGCTGAGCGACTGGCTGCAAGGCTTACAACGACCTGGTGACAGTGTGGGTTCAGGTAACATCTCAATAGGGTAACTGACGCTTGGCAACAACCCCGACTTTCCTGTGGCTGTACAATCTATATAGCTCAACCTTTCACAACGCTCCTTCAGGTTTCTTGGTTTCAACACCATGGCACTCTATGCACGCCACCCTCGGTTTACGCTTACCCTTCTCATATTAATATTCATTTCGCTGGTCATGTTTGCGGGCGACTCGGCGCCTCTTAGCTCAATGGCTTTCAGTAAATCTAGGGACGCGGTGCTTGCAGAGGCCCTTGCCTTGGACGAGATGTACTATGCAGAAATGGTGCAGCGACGGCAGCAACTCATCAAAAAATGGGGACCGACTCCGGACAAGGTTGACCCGTGAGTTCGCAATTATTCATGGGCTGACGCTCAATTCATATTCATTAATTGGCAGGTTTCCCTCGCATGGCGAGTTTTACACGCTCTGTGAGTAATTCTGCTCCTACCAACACGTGGTGGTGGAGCTAGGGCTCATATCGGGTGTCCACAGGGGACTTCTTTCTGCCGTCATTTAGATGCCCTCATCGTGTGGAGCGTGTAGGGATCATGGGTGATGGAGGCAAGTGGGTCTGTGGACTAGAACGCATAGCTCCCAAACGCCAGTGCAGGATCTATTCTTTCGGTGCGATGATTTGCCGCTTATCAGATTATGATGATCGCTGATTGCCTATCAGGGATTAATGGCGAGTCGTCTTTTGAGGCGGATCTTATGAAGGCAGCACCTGGTTGTCAGGTTTATGGCTATGATTTCAGTGTCGCTTCCGTAGGTTTTCTCGCTCAATGTTAGTCCATCTGAATTGACGTACATGACTCATACAGTTTGGTCCCGAGATTGAACAAGACAAGGAATTACAAGCACGCTCTCACTTTTTCTCATTCGCGCTTGGACCCGAAGACAAACACAGCGTAGCTGACAATCCAAAAATGTACACCCTCCGTACTCTCATGGAACGGAACGGACACGATTTCATCGATATCCTAAAAATTGACATCGAGGGCAACGAATTTGATTCACTGTCAACTTTCATCGACTCTTTCCACGGTGAACCACTCCCATTCGGCCAACTTCAGCTTGAAGTGCACGTGTTCCCGGGCAGTGTTTGGAACGACTTCCCGAAGTTCCTCGGGTGGTGGGAAAAGCTGGAAGCTGCTGGGTTGAGGCCATTCTTCTCTGAGCCAAATCTTGTCTACGTGAACCTTGTCAGAGGTGCTCGCCCAGACCTGATAGAGGTATGTGTTTCTATGTCGATGTCAGTGTAGAAATACTGACGTCCTTGCAGTACTCCTTCATTAATATTCGCGGCAATCATGAGCTGGCTGTCCAACAGACCCTCATCCATCACGTTCGCGATCCGACTAAAAGTCTGCAGGGCGGATGGATTTTTTATTTATCAAAATCGGACATGTTATATCATTCCTTTATACTGTATCGAAGAATTATCAACCTCGGTCGTGGGCAGTATGGATTACGTCAATCTTACTCCGTTTGTCCCTTACTACAGGTCATGTCTCAGCCCCTCAACATCATTTGTTTGTTAAGACGTAGGGTTAAATGAGTCTACCAAATCCAACATTAACTTCGCAGCCGTACTAGCGTTGATACCTTACTGATATACCCTCGAGCAGCTGCCCTGTATCCATTATGGTGACTAAATTTACAATCGACAAGTTTAGTGACGGAATCCCAGTTCCCGGCCTCGTTTGCCTGGCGGAATGAGATATATTTAAAAAAAACCAAATTACGACCCTGTGACTTAGTCAGACGACCCCCTTTCTCGCATTTAGTTATGAGGAGTCTGAACCGCTCTCTTCTGAACGTCATCCAAGCCAGACGGGCTCCCACTCTTCAACGCACTTTCCGCTCCACAACTCTAGCCACCATGCCTCGCACCGCTGCGACAGAGAGCTTCAAGGTGAGGAATCGTAACTAGTAGAATGAGAACTAACTCAAGATATCATAGTTTAACCACACCATGATTCGTATCAAGGATCCAAAGTTGTCCTTACCTTTCTACATGGATGTAAGCTATCCTGTTGTGGTAGTGCAGCTGGATTGACTAAGTACTATCTTTACAGACCCTTGGCATGGACCTGGTTTCTGGTGAGATGGATTTCGAATCCTCATGTCGATGAGTGTACGACGGAATATATGCAACAGAACAAAACATGGGTGACTTCACCCTTTACTTCCTCGCCTATAGCCACTGACTGGGATCGCATCGCTCCCAGCTGAGCAGAAGGCCAAGGCTCGTTTCAACCGCGAGGGTAAAATTGCCTCCTATCAGGCGTCATCTGACCTAACTCACGTGCTCATATGTACCAGGCATCCTTGAGCTCACTCACAATCACGGCACCGAGTCTGACCCAAACTTCCAAGGATACGCCTAGCGGCAATGCTGAACCTGGTAGGGGCTTTGGTCACATCGCTATCACCGTGAGCAATATCGAGGAGGCATGTGCGCGTTTTGAAAGCCTTGGGGTTCCCTTCAAAAAGCGTCTCACCGATGGTAAGATGAGGCATATTGCCTTCATCCTGGATCCCGATGGGTGTGTTTGTAACTGAATTCCTTGACACCGTTTCAGCTCACTATGATCCTCTTAGCTACTGGGTAGAGGTCGTTCCTCAGGCTTTGAGCCTGTAAAGACTGTAATTGACAAATTGAAGCAGTAGTCAAGTTGATAAATTCAAGTTGTATCATTAGCACTCATCTTGGAAGTATGTGTCTACAGAACGCTTGGAAGTTGCATGCTATTGGCGATCAATGAGTGTTCAGAGGTAAACGGTGCTCGACTCTGCTTGTCCGTTTCCGCTGGGAGTTTTAAACCTGAAATCTGAAAGCTCACGCTACCTAGTAGATCCACAATCATGCTCCCTTGAAAACACCCGTCAGCATCTGAGGAAGGCGAATATCACAGAGGGGATACTGTATTCTGAGAATAAATCTTCTGAGCCATTCTGAAATGCGGCTACTCGTCCGAGTCGCTAAGGCTCATCAGCGGAATTCCGAGGATTTCTGGTGGATAGGTTTGGATAGATGCTACTTTCTGCTGGAGCATCCAAGATGCAATTTGCCACTGGGATAACTTCAACTGAAGTGCGTTCACTTGAAAGAATTGGTCAGGCGACCATTGATGGCTTCCAACATCCATCGCATCAGTCAGCAGCTAATTCTTATCGCAAGAACGTGCTCCATGTCCCCGCGGACGACGCTCTTATTTGATTTGTGTTTCTGTTTTGCCTCCATATGCGATTGTGCGTCAGTTGTAGATATTAAGTTGCAGACTAACTTGTGCACCTAAACTAGGACACTCTTCATCGACCAACATCATTAGTAAAACGTAACTCGCTACAGAGTGCTACAGAGTGCTTACAGAGCGCTCTGTAGCACAATTGAACCCGCTGATGATTGACATACCCCAACGGTGAGCATATGGGCTCAGCCTCATTTCCTAGCCAGCCGCCACAGGGTGACAGTGCTTACTACAGTAAAGAATCCATGGGCTCAGTCGACGACTCGAAGGCGTGAAGCGGTGTGATTGCGTCTTCGACGTGAACGCATCAGCGCCGTCAATTGAGCGCAGTTCGACATGGCCTGTCAGACCCGCGGAAGAAATCAGCATGATGGTTTAACCTGTTTATTATGCGATCAGTGGTGTCAGGCGACGAGAAAATCATTTGCATCATCGATTAGTAGTATTCTCATGTTTCCTTGTCGATCTGGTATCAGTAGGTACCCAATTTGTGGACATATGCATGGGGGAGAGTGTCCTCTCTTTCCGTAGCCTAGATTTATTTCTAAGTCTGAAGTTACTGCACTGGCTGAATTTCGCCTAGCATGTAGAATCTTCGCTGGCGACCTTGAGGATTTCAAACGGTTCCGCTGTGTCGGACTAGAAATCAACTTTTAAAAGGGGGTACTAGTAGACTCTCGGTTTGGAACGAGTGGTGATAGACAGGCGGAGTGCGAAAATAAAGCACAGCGGCTTGTCGGCAAAAGAAGTGCGCCCAAGTTACGGAAAGTCATCCGCTAATGATTGTCCACATCATGATGTAGACTAGTAGTGCTTCTAGAGTATAAAAAGGCCATAACGTTTCGATGTCCCCCAACCGCGTGCATGATGGGCTTTGCTCTTTGGACGACGCTCCTTGCGTCATCCCTGGCTGCTGCACAGGTCTTTGACCTCTCTGAGCTACAGTGGACGCTCAAAAACCAGAATGGTTCTATTGTCGTGCCCGGCTCCTTACCCTCACAGGCTCACATTGATCTTTTTAGGGCTGGTATCATCAACGACCCATTGCTCGGTATCAACGGTGCGTTGTGCAACTTGCTAATATTATTCAATTGTTCATTCATCGCAGAGTTCACGGAAAGATGGGTTATCAACGATAACTGGACTTACACCGCGGACTTGACTCCATTCACCAAAAATCACCAGAGTGACACGTCCACTGGCAAGAGGACACTCATTGTTTTCTATGGAATTGACACCATTGGTAACATTGTCTGTGGTGGTGTTCACGTTCTATTTTTTCCCTGTGTTGACGCCTATGATCTAGACGTTTGCTGGCCATCCCGTGTTTTGGGTCAATAACCAGTTCCGGCGTTACACCTTTGATGTCTCAAACTACTTGAATTCTTCTATTGGAGGGGACCACAACCTGACGATCGCGCTCGAGAGTGCATGGCATTACGGACTGAATATGACAATGCTACCAGATGCCGAATACTTTCCCAATACCCCAACTGTGACCACTTCGGATAATGTATGCACCTAGGTTCGTCTCTAAAGGCAGCTCTGATTGTTTTATTCAGTTTGAGTATCCTGATGTCCGTACGTGGCTCCGCAAGATCGATTCTGACTTTGGCTGGGATTGGGTGCGCCTCATTATTCTTTTCAATTTATGCAACTTTCTCAATACCAATAGGGTCCGGCTTTCGTTCCTAGCGGCATCTTCAAACCAGCCTATCTTGTGACGATTTCTGAGTCTGAAAGTCAAGATCCAGATGCTCATACTACATCCAGCCCTGTATCAGGCAGTTCCATTGTTTTGGACGAAACTTGTGTCGATATTTACAAGCGCGGCCAAAATTCTTCTGTGACCCCTGATGAATCTGCAGATTGGATTGTCAACGTTACGTTTTCCATTCGCTCAATAAAAGCATACGAGCATCCGACTGTCACTCTGTCCATCCCAGAACTCGAGCTTACATGGGAGCCAATGAATATCAGTGCTATTCCTGCCACCGTCACTCTAGACATATACACGAGTGTCAATTGGTCTATTCCAGACCATATTCCTGAAAGATGGTATCCGATTGATCTTGGGAACCCCAAGCTCTATAACCTCACTGTCACTTTGGACCCATCTCCGGGTAGCGATGGACCCAGTGCTCAATCGATCACTCAGACCATCACTACTGGCTTCCGCACCATTCAACTATTGCAAACTCCCTACTCTGAAGAGGAGATTACATCGCGAGGTATTACTCCTGGCGACCAATGGCATTTCGCTATCAATGGAAAGGCGTTCTACAGCAAAGGAGCGAACGTAATCCCTTTCGATCCCTTCTACTCGCGCATAAAACCCGAGGCAGTTCGTTGGGTCCTAGAGAGTGCTGTCAAGAGTGGCCAAAACATGGTATTACAACTTTTATCGTCACAGCGGACCAATCTAAATGATTTGCTCCCTAGCTTCGTGTTTGGGGTGGCGGCATTTACCAGCCATCCGACGCCAAAGTTGATGGGGGGTTGTATAGCTTCTACAGTCTTTGTGACGAGCTCGGAATATTGGTGTGGTCGGAGCTCATCTTCTCCGATTCACTATACCCCATTAACGACTACTTACTGGCTTCCATCGCGCACGAAGTGGGTCAGAACATTCGCAGGATCAACAGGCACCCAAGTAATGTACAATGGGCTGGTGGCAATGAAATCGAGGGTATTGCAATGGCAGCCAACGCCTCCCTTGCTAATGGCACGCATTACCTGGATGAGGTCCGCAATATACCGTGAAAGGAAAACTGAAAAACTGATTTTTGCTCCACAGTTCGTCTACTTGTTCCAGGATTACTTACATAATGCTGTGATTTCTGAGACTCACTCTGTTCCGTACACCGACTGTTCGACAACTCGCGGTGTTCTAAGTCTCGATCCATATCTCCTTCGTCTGGCAAATGGCACCCCAGGACATATCTATGGGAATACTGGTGTGTTCTTATTCGTTTTGATCGGGCGGCTTCTAATACCTTCAGCATAGAACGATACAACTACAATGCCTCGGAGGCCTTTGATCTGACGACGTACCCTGTTGGTCGGTAAGTCCAATCGCCAACCTTTTTACGCCGTCGGACTGAAGAAAGGGCTACAGATTTGTCAATGAATTTGGGTGAGCAGCAGTCATTGATAAAAGGAACTACACTGATGCTGTTGCAGTTTCCACTCCATGCCCTCGTTTTACAGCTGGAATGATGTTCTCGAAAATCCCGAAGACTACGAGTTCAACTCATCTGTCGTGATGTCCCGTAACCATCATCCTCCTGCCGGCAATCTCTCGTGGCCGAACCCAAATGCGCCTCAAGGCCAGTACCAGATGAGCAGTGCTGTCGAGCTCTGGCTCCCCACTCCTGGAACTTCAGACTCGAACCAGACTTTTGCCCAATGGTGCTGGAGCACTCAGCTTTTCCAGTCCATGAATATGGTTGCCGAGATCGCATGGTACAGGCGCGGTGCTGGGTTTGGCGAGAACAACCTCGGGAGCTTGGTTTGGCAACTCAACGACATCTGGCAGGGTATCAGCTGGTCAGCCATTGAATACTCTGGAAGATGGAAAGTCCTTCAGTACGGCTTGGCGACTGCCTACTCTCCTGTCATCATCAATCCCTTCTGGTTCCCAGGGAACGAGTCGCTCACCATATTAGCTACGTCCGACCGCTGGTACACGGTTAACGGCACTGCACAATTGACATGGTATGACTGGTTTGGAAATTCGATCAGCTCGACGACTACACCATTTTCCATTCCAACTCTGAACAACTCGTTGATTTACGAGGGAACGGGCCTCGACACCATCCTGCCCCTCGGTCACGACGCAAAGGACGTCTGGCTCCTGATGAATGTGACCGCTACTGTGGATAACAAGCTTGTGACCAGCGAGTCCTATGTGCGCCTTTCTCTTTCCAATACGCTCAAGTGCTGACAAGTACTTTGCACATTAGTTCACTCCGGTGTCGCTCGCCTACTCCAACCTCGTCGACCCACAGATCGCTGTACTCGCAGGCGACAACTATACGTTCACGTTATCTGCCAAGGGCGGCGTAGGTGTTTGGACGTGGCTCGATCACCCTTCAGGGACAATTGGGCACTTCCTTGATCCCACGACTGGGCTTCCTTCGAACGGCTACTACCTCATTCCTGGTATCGATCGCACTGGTTAGCCCGTTTCCCCATATCTTTGTCCCATAGCTCATTGCAACCTGCCACAGTCCAATTCATATCTAATGTGGAACTTGCAACTATCCAAAGTCCTGATCCCGCCGACTTCGTGGTGAGGTCGTTGTGGAATAACACTCACATTTAAGGCGCAGTCACAATTGTGCACTTGCTAGTTCTGCAAACGCCAGGTAATTCACACTTAACTGTATGTCCAAATGAATGTCATTCATTTCGGTAGTGCAGAGACGAACTGGTATAAAAAATTGTACAACCATTAATATGCATAACAAGGGCGTGCAGGTAATATATACGTGTTGAATGCAAATGCAGTACAGTGATGCAGCAGAGGAGTAAAAAGAGAGATAGAAATCACAATAAAAAGGTCAACAGCGAGATAACAACGAAGTTATCAAATGAAGAGTCTGTTCGTCAATACCCTCATGGCCCTCTAGAGCTGTCACAATGGCGGATGATTTGTCAGACAGTTTCTTGAGAGCTAGACATGCAACAGCGTTCTCAAGCCGCAAGGAAAGCGAATCAAGGTGCATCATGATCTCAAGATCAGACGTTTTCTCGTTCATCGGGGGGAGAAGCAAGTTCGGGTCACCATACATCACCGTAGGTTCCGAAACGTCTTCGTCGGAGAGAGGCTCCAATGGAAGGTCAGACACATGCTCCTTCTGTTCGAGGCGAGGGCGAAAGATGCGACCCGAAGTCAGGGCCTCAATACGCAGGCATAGCATAGCTAGGTCTCTGACTTGAGCGATGCTCAGCTGGACTCGAGCTGTTGATGTAGAGGTGCTCAGATGCGACCCAGATGCATCTAAGTCCTGACGGCCTAAGAGGGCTGCTGGGTAGACGAGGGAAACCACCTCCGGAATCTCCAGCCCCTTCAACTTCACTTCCCCGGCAGGGACAAGGGCTATCTGCATTTGCCGGATCGCCTCGATAGCCTGAGTTGGCTGACACTCTGAGTACTCCGTGTCTGGACCATTTTCGAAGATCTTGGCATTCATCTCGCGAACGACATCGGCGCTGCACATGATTTGCCCACCCAGCGCGATCCCGCTGATACGAGCGGCTCGGATGACCATGGGCCCAAAGTAGTCCATGCGACTAGTGATTGGATCTGGTTCACATACTGGAATACCGCAGTGAACCCCCATGCGAACTGAAAGTCCACGTGCAAGAAGTTGTCCATGCTCATCATACACCTCTTTACCTTCGGGGCACTCCAATATCTCCAGCGGCCAGGATTCGCGGAGAAGTTGCAGTTGAACGATGAGGCACCACCACATCGCAGCAAGGGTAGTCGGAAAGGAGCACATGAATGCGTCGCCTTCCGTCTTGACAACGTAACCACCACAAGTTCGAAGATGTCGTCGCAACAGGTTATTGTGAATACGCATTGCCGTGGGCATGCCTGCATTTGCTTCCCATAACTGTGTTGAATTGCGAATATCGGTGAATACCAAACAGAGATGCCCAGTGGGCGGTGAAACCTCTCCTTCTAAGCGAGCAATGGTGCGATCAACGATATCTGCTTTCTTCCCTGCCCTCTTTTTGTTGATAGAGGTGTAGACATCTGGATCTACGAGCGAGTCTGTGATGGGTTGTCGAGAGCGGAAGAGGTCGGAGACGCAAATTACCATGATCATGGTGTTTCCGTCCGCGCCATAGCTTATGGCAAAGTCACGTAGCTTCTGTGCCGCAATCATTGGGTCAGCTTCCGAGCGAGCGATATCGACTGCGGTCTGGTAGGATATATACTGCCACAATCCACGATTGCCAATGATCACGAACTCGTCGAGCTCAGTTAGCTGGCGCACGTAAATGTCGGGTCGCGCGTTGACAACGGGAAAGTCGTGGTAATATCCAAAAGCTCGAGACGTATCAACTTCGTTATGGATGAGCCCCGTCGGCGATATCCAACCCTCTGCGAGCCGGATGCGCCTCGCCTCATCCCGATCATAAGGGTCATGATTTCTGGAAATGAGTTCTGCATTCCCTTGGCTCGAGATGACAGCAAGGGCATGCCCGACATTAGCAACATATAGCGTTCTGCCGACCACGTAAAGCACGATGCCAGAGGCTCCTTGTCGGAGGTAAGAAGAATCCGGTCCAGAAGGACCCGTGGTAGATGCGCTGACTTGGGACATCTTACGAGATGGCTGCGAGTAGAGCTTGTCGTGGAGCTGTCTGTTTAGCTTTAGGAATGTCCGCCTCAATGCGTCCGGTACGCCATCCCTTCGCTCCCCCTTCTGGTCTTTCTTCAGCTGAGCAAGCTGCTCGGTAAAGACAGAGGCGTAATTGTCGTGCAGGTACTTCGACAGAATATTGTTGCCGGGACAAGCTTTAGTGCGCCCAAACATTGCGAACAGTGCCTCATCCTTCTTGCCTCCGAACTCGGGCAAGACGAGATCAAGCGTGGTTAGATACCCATTCCTCCCAATGGTGTCGGCAATGCCATAAGACATTCCGTTAACTTCCGTCTGAGAAGTACGAACACGCCGTTCGTCAGAGTCTTCTGGAATGTTGGGAAGGAAAGTGGTCATGACATCCATCAATCCGAGAACACGGAGCTGAGATAGTCGAGAGAAGTCGGAAAGCACCCTCCCATGCTCATCCAACACGCGCTTTCCATCGTTGTTCTGCTTGAGATCCAATTTCTTGTTCCCTGACAAGTTAAGGTACTTCAAGTTTCGATTGAAATTCCTGCCAGCGCCGTGAACAAACCAGACATCTACGTCCAAACGAACGAAACATACCAGTTCCAATCAAACTCCCAATTATGAATGTTATACCTCAACAGGTTACTGCCAGCGTCAATAATGGTCAGACTGGGAATTTTTCCCAATTCAGCGGGGAGCGTCTGGAATTTGTTCCCATTCAAGAACAACACCGACAATCTGGTCATTTTTACAAGGTCTTCGGTGGGGATGCTTGTTAACTGATTGCCACTAAGGTACAGTTCCTCCAGCTGCTGTAGATTGCGGAGGAAGGAGGACGGTAGTTCTTGGATTTCGTTGAAGGATAAGTTGAGGACACGGAGCTCCTTGAGGATGGTAAACGGAGGGATTGCTTCTTCTGTCAGACGATTCTCTCCGATTGAGAGTCGCTCCAGAGAGTAAGCGAGAGGCGGGAGTGCTCGACCAGGTGCGTTGTGTATTGACATAGTGTATGTAGCATTGGAGGGCTTTCTTGGAATGTGGCCGGCCCGGGAGGGTGATGACGATAAGGGGATCTCGAGAGTTATTCCAGATGGCGCAGGTGCAACCAAGTTGTCTCCAGGAGGATCATGCCAACTAGCAAGCAGATTCGAAGTGACGTTGATATGGATTAGCGATGCGCAATTCCAGAGGGATACAGGTAACTCCGTCAAGCTGTTGTTGTGGGCATCAAGGGTTTCGAGGCGCTGAAGGAGGCCGATAGTGGATGGCAAAGAGACGAGCTTGTTGTCGCAACAGGACAGGTGTATGAGATGGGAAAGTTCGCCAAGGGAGTCTGGGAGCGTCCGGAGTTCATTGTGGTCAAGTTTAAGGGTTTGGAGGGCAGGGAGCTGAGAGAAATCGAATGCGTCAAGAGACGAAAGTTTGGCGTAGGAGACATCAAGCAGTGTGAGGGTGTGCGATATTTGCGGTGGAGAGCTAGCAGCGAATTTGAGGAATGTGATATCGTTGTGGGAGGCGTCCAGAACTGACAGGCTGGGACCAATCGACAGATGAAGGGCGTGAACAGAATTATGATCAGCATAGAGGATTTGCAGTTTGGGTAGGTTGTAGGCGACGGAAATGTCGGATATGTTATTTCTTCGACAGTCAAGTAACTGTAGGTTGACAAGATTCCTGCATTCTTCAGGTAACTTGACCACCTGATTCCCAATCAAAATCAGGCGCTCGAGAGTAGTGAGTCGACCAATTTCCTCTGGAAGTTCAGTGATCATGTTGAAAGACATATCGAGCTCGACAAGACAGGGCAGCTGACAGATGACGCTAGGCACGTTCACGAACTTGTTGTTTGAGATGTTTAGGAAGTTCAAAAACTTGAGGCGGGGAAAATACCAGGGCAACTGCTCTATCCTGTTATTCTGGAGCTTCAAGAGTGAGAGTTCGGGTATGCGGTCGAGGCCAGCGTCGTCCAAGTCCACGATGCGATTACACGACAGGTCGAGTCGATGTAGGCTAGTTGAGTGCCGAACACTCTGAGGCACTTTCTTCATCGCCATACTGGAAAGTTTGAGATCGCGGAGGGTCGTGCATGACTGTATAAAATCCAGGGGTATCTCAACCATTGGATTGCGTGAGAGATTGAGATACACGATCGAACCGGCATTTTGATGGAGGACGATGGGTATGGTGGGTAGACTACAACCTGTCAGGTCGACTAGGTCGAATGCATCAAAGGTAAGCTCCTCAGCCTGAAAGCAAGGGGTCAAGTCAGATTGTAACATTTTCTTTGGTCAACTTACTGCTGGGCCGAGGAGTTGACTTTTATAAACAAATTTCATGAGGAAAGTCATATCTTCTGCACCGAGAAAAGTAAGACTATCCGCTTGGTCGTATCCCGCCTGCTCCAACCGGCGAATGACAATGGCAGCTGGCCTCTCGGTAGGCGCCAATACACGCTCTGACAACAGTGAGAAACACAAGCCAGCGCGCACAGCAGTAAGACGTACCTCGTCCCCTCTCCTTGAGATACAGTTTATGTGTCTCACGCTCCTTGTGCGCAAATAGCTTCTGGTTCAGTAACGGGGTGAGCTCCGCAACGGTAGAGTGTATCGAGATAGGGGCAACGTGGTATGATCCGTCCGCGCGATATATTCGAACGCGGACGCGGTCATTGCTGCCGCGAGAGGGCAGCTTACGCGGGTGGTTGCTCTTCCGACGGGATTTGCGTTTCGAACTAAATCCCGAGCTATTGAAAGACGATGTGGTATCTCTTGTGCTCTCTTCGGAGCTTGAGTCACCACCTACGTCTACCTCCTCCTCACCGTCCTTCTCGACAGCCCAGCTCTCTGGAGCGGTCCACAGAGGTGTTTCATGAACGTTTACTCCAAATATGTCTACCTCCTCCGGTCCAACTGAAGGGGGCAAACTCTTCGGAGACAGCTTTCGAAAATCGATGCAAGCCTTTCGCTTGCTGGAAGGAGAAGTGGAGGAAAATGGATGGGGATTGCTGAACACGAAGGAGGTGGAGGGTGTGGGTGACGGGGGCTGGTGGAAGCTACTTCCAGAGGTACTGGCAGTGCTTGGATCAACCGTACTTGATGGGGAAATATTCGATGGTACAATGTTCTGCCCAGAGAGGGATGGATTGACGATACCATCCATAGACACAATTGATTCAAGATCGATTTTCATCAATTCATCACCCTTCACGAGGGGCAATTCAGGACTTGGTTCAATAGGAAGTGGTCGTCCTTTTTGTTGTCGCCCCTTCTCCTTTTTGTCTTTCTTGAGTACTGGTGAGGAAGATGGGACAACGGGATTCATGAAAGTTTCTGTTGAAGCGGAGGCACAGGAAGAAATTGATGTCATCTGGGATGACATGCCTGTGTCTGATGAGAGCCTTCCCCGGCTGCGCTTCCTGAGCATATCGGTGAACGTAAACTTCTTCATTTTGCCTCTGCGGAGATCACTCGAACTTCCCTGCTCGCGTAAGGAGAAGTCGGAAAGCGGTTGACCATAGAAGTCTGAGATGATTTGTGAATCGGCTCCTCCACGGTTTGGGTAAAGAATGTTGCTAGAACTTCCTTGCCGAGAAGAGGTGAGGGATGAGAATGACGCCTTGCTCAAACCCAGAGAACGTTTGATAAGGCTGGGCGAAGTTAACTAGAATAAAAGGAATGTTCAACTTTGTTTCACAAGACATCAAAGACAAGATGCAGTGCACGCGGTGCACGCGGTGGATCACGAGGGGGCGGAAAGACTCACAGGCTCTTCAGTAAGAAAGGGTGCAATCTCTGGGTGGTCGCCAGATTCTGGTTTCAGAAAGTCCGTAGGCACAAAGCGTTGATGCGAGAATTGGATTGTGGCATCCTGTTCTGGAGAAGATGATGGTTCGGCAAGAATCAACTCTGTGTCAGACCCATGGTCATTCGAAGAAAGGTAAATGGCCGAGTCCATGAGCGAATGATGAGCGTCTTCTGGCCAGACACTCTAGTTGGTGATTCCCAGAGCTGCCAGTGGAGGATGCGCGCTGGTCAACCTAGCGTCGACCTGGGTCTGAAAGAGAACAGAGATGATGAAGATCAGAAAGAAAGTGAGGACAGAATTCTCACCAAAAAGGTGTAACGAGGACTCCCAGCTCAAGACGGACTGGATCCCAGGACTTTCAACAGCCTTTGCACAGGCGTCTGCCCGAGAACGATATTAATATTATTCCGTTCCCCATAATCCTTCCTTTTTGGGTTCTTTACAACACCCGTCGGAGTAACTGCCGGACTTTTCCGGTACGGAGGTTAATTATCCAAAAATGGTATTTTACCCCGGTTTCGGTCCAGGCCGATGGGGCTTGGCTCTGAGAGTGCATCGCAACTCAAGAATAACTGTGACACTTAGCTTGACCCCACCTACTGCGGGCTTCATCGACATCACTGCGACCATGTCTACCACAACGACGACTTCATCCACGTCGTCTGTAACGTCCTCCTCCGTCACTGCTTCTGGTTCAAGCACTACCTTTCAATTACCCTCGAGCCTTAAAGTAGGCGGTTCATTCTAGGTCTTATTGTCCAACCTTAATTAATTTACCCAGGTCGTCGGAATAATACTCGCAGTGACGAGTGGCTTGTTGATTGGATCTAGTTTCGTCTTCAAGAAGAAGGGCTTATTGCGCTCGCAGGCCGGGCATGCAGCAGGCGAAGGTGTCGCGTACCTCAAATCCGTGAGTGTCATCTCCGCTACCCTCAGCCTGTTATTGATATTTCCTCCCAAAGCCATTATGGTGGATTGGCATGACAAGTGAGTTCTTGTATTCTGCTACTTGCACTGTGTATAATACGTGGATCGTCAAGTGATGATATGTGGAGAGCTGTGTAATTTTATTGGTGTGTCACTCGAACTTTAACTCTATTCTAGGCTAATCCTTCAAAGCATATGCGTTTGTTGAAGCACTTATTGTGGTGTGTACTGAGACATACCATTATCTGTCATATCTTCACTATGACGTTTCAAGACTCCTATGGGCGCACTATCTGTTGTAATATGTGCCATCCTATCTTCCATCTTTCTCAACGAGAAACTTACCTTTTTCGGATGGCTGGGTTGTGCCCTATGTATTGTAAGTATCACCAATCCCTCGTCTTTTTCAAAAAGTGTACCAATATCTGCCAGATTGGTTCCACTATCATTGCTCTCAACGGTAAGCATCACACCGAACGAATATCATATACCAAAGCTTATTCCTGGTGCAAAAGGCCCACAAGAGCAAACACCCAGTGAGATAGATGATTTTAGGACACTCTTTTTGGCACCTGGTTTTCTCGCGTACATATCTGCCCTGATGACCATTGCCCTCTCCATTATCTTTTACTTTGGACCTAAGTCAGTCGTGTTTCACTTGTTATTCCTCCATTTATCTTTTCCTTTCTAGATACGGCAAGAACAACATGCTTTGGTACATATCTGTGTGCAGCACTATTGGCGGCATCAGTGTAAGTGTTTACGACTGGGCTCGGTGCAGCTATAGTATCCTCCATCATGGGAAAACAATCAGGCAAGTTGTTGTCATTCTTTTAATGTACATCATTTGATGGTACTACAGTTTACACACTGGTTTATCTACTTTTTAATGGTTTTTGTGGTGATAACACTACGTGCGTCATTAATATGCCTTCCTTTCGATGGACTAAGGCGACGCAGTAACGTAAAGGAATTCTACCTGAATATTGCAACTTGCGTATTTCAATACTGGTGAGTGGAACAAAATCAACTATGTGTTGCTTAGACTCAACAAGTGTTCCAGGCATGGCAGAGCTATGGGT
The DNA here is from genome assembly GCA_016628085.1 of Suillus occidentalis. NCBI lineage: Eukaryota > Fungi > Basidiomycota > Agaricomycetes > Boletales > Suillaceae > Suillus > Suillus occidentalis. Next base: position 17,747 of record JABBWB010000588.1, read on the forward strand.
AAAGTTTTTTTCCATCAACGCTCACTGCCTTACTAATCTAATCTGAACCGATCACAGTAACGCCTCACGTACTACGTTTTGTGTACGTGACCCGCGCCCAATCGCGTTAAAGGTCTGATTGACACTAACCCCCTTTGAACAGTTTCATTTTGTTCAATGGTCACAACCATCGTGCGTGCAGCTACATCATCAATTACCGCCCTGATCGCTCACCCGTCATTACAGGTTCTCTTCAAAAGGGCCTCAGCTCTATGTCCTCGCAAACTTCTTACCCTTTGTCTGGCCCTTCCTCACCATATGGTCGGCATACAATCCTCCAAATGTCCAAGATCGACCCTACGAAGCTGAAGCTTGATCGGCGGTCTACCATGCTCCTTCAAGCCTCTCGCGCACCCATAGAAGATGCCGAGGAGAAGGGTATTACCGGTATGGAAGATCCCGGCATCGAAGCGTTGCGTGGCACGTTCGGCACCATGAGTAGCATCATCCGCGCCCGTTCAGCACGGAAGATGAGCCAATCAAGCAGGCACGCGAGTTCCTCTCTCCGGGGGCGTCCAGATGGTCTGCCTTCCACCACTCACGAGAATAACGCGTATGATGGTTTGACACGTCATCAGCTGTATGATGCCCCTGTGCCGCGGCTGTCCGAGACAGATCGCGCGTCGTCGTTTTCGTCTGGATCAACAACCATACAGCCCGCGGAGACCTGCCATCAAATTCGGATCACAAGATCTTGTGCATTCGTACCGCCCACCAGGTAGTGGAGATGCGGATGCCACGCATGAGCACAGAGACGCAGTGCACTCCACACCATCATGCAGACAAAACCATCATTCCAGTATCCTCCTCCACCAAGCGCCGATACTTCATCAGCACATGGTAGTTCGCAGTCGCTATTTGTACCGCCGCGTGCCAATGATGAGCCACCAGCACCCACCGTGTCGACAATGTATCATAATCCAATCAAGAGTGATCCATTCGAAACACCAACAACTCCCACGATGACTGAATTCCCCTCGTCATCTGACATGATGCCACATAATTCTTCTCCGCGAAACTACCGGAGCCAGGAAGATATACGCCCTACGGAACGCACACGACGTGGCTCTTCAACGGGGCAGTTTCGGCGATACCCGAGAGGTTTAGATGACGAAGA
>JABBWB010000589.1:0-18872 GCA_016628085.1 Suillus occidentalis
CCTATACCCGTACCCGCACATGGGTTAGACCATCAAAACACAATATATTGCTACCTAATCAAGATATGCAATAGTACCTATTTCAAAACCAAACCTTAAAGAAGCCACAACTGTTGAAAAAATCTTTTGGTCCTGTCATCCTAAGCATACCTGTCCCAGACCACTACCTCACATCCAGCCATGCAACCATACATATTTACTGCAGCTGCAAAACGAGTCACAAAACTCATGGACAAGGCTAAGGCAGCACTTGAAGAGAGACTTGAAGCTTCCGGGCCATCAAAGAAGTGTATGATTGATGCAAACGGCACAAGTGCAGTCTCCAACAAAATCCTCCCACAGATATATCCAAAGATAGACTGGTAGCTGAGGCCTCTCCACCTCCATCTGATGTGAGAACGGCAGCAGAGCCTCGTAAGATTTGCCATGTCATTGTTCGCACCGAGGAAGAGGAAGAAGCATTGTATGACAATGCCATTGTCATTGATGACACAAGCGAGAAAAGTGGAGATGAGGCTGGTAGCAAGGCTTCAGGTCCAGAAAGTGCCAAGGACGAGCGAAGTATGTTCCTGCTATACAAACATAGCACCACTAATTAGCAACAGCAAGGCTCATGTGTTAAGAACCATGCCGGAGGGTCGGATTAGGAAGGAAGGGCTTGGCCTCAGCTCGTACGCTGTGCCCCTTACCCGAGTATGTGCCCCACATTTCGGAATGAAGTCCAGAGGACATCCAATGAAGTTCAGTTGAACATCCAAAGGTAAGGTAACTCTGGTGGAAGAGCCCAGAGGACTTCCGGAAAGCATGGGAAAGTCCGGATATGATATCCAGAACTATAGGAACTCGTCCGAGACCATATCCGAAGCGTGGGAACTAAATCCGATGTACGTCCGGAATAGGAGGCTACTTAGAACAAGTCCGGAGGTGTGGAAAGAGTTAAAGACTACTTCAGGATAAATCCCAAGTAGAAACCAACAGAGGAAAGGCTGCAGCGGACTATGTCCGAAGCAGAAGGGAACAGGATGGGATGTCCGAGATTGGACCAGAGGAAGAGTGACGAAGGATGTCCGGAGGAACATAGGATGAGGGATGTCTATCTGGACGCAGTCCAGGATAGTCACGGATAAGCGGAGGATAACGAATAGCTATCCGGATGAAGTCCGGAATAGTTACGGATAAGCGAAGGATGAAGTAGGACTATCGGAATGAAGTCTGGAATAGTCAAGGATAAGGAATGACAAGGAATAACTATCGGACAAGGTCCAAAAGTAACGGAGGTTAAGTAAAGACAAGGATTAACTATCGGACAAGGTCCCAGATAGCTAAGGATAAGGAAAGACTAGGAATAGCTATCGGACATAGTCCGGAATAGCTTAGGATAAGGATGGACAAGGATTGACTATCGGACGAGGTCTGAAAGTATCGGAGCATAAGGAAAGACTACCGAAAGGTAGAGTCGGAGCATAAGGGACTCAATCCCTAAGACAAGAGAGATGGAAATAACGTTAATATTCGAACTGAGGTACTACAAGTATGTACGGAGGTTTATATACTAAGGCTTGAGGCTATGTACGAAGTATAAGCAAAGACTATTGCTAAACAATGAAAGTCGGAAGTTAGAATCACAAGTAAAACGGAACAGAAAACATAACTAGAAATGAAACACAGGTAAACGGATCATGGAATGTAGTCGGATATTAAGGATTACCGAGAAGCCGGAAGTAAGGAATACCGAATAATGGAAAAGGCTGTGATAACGTTATATGCACAGGAAAGCTTATTGTATAGTATTAGAAATGGAACTGGACATCAGACCGGAACTGATATAGGTCCGGAAGTCCGGATCCGGAGCGCGGGAAAGTAGTCCGGATATATCCGGACAGGTTCCGGAAGTCTAGAGATCCGAAGATCCGAAGATTCAGGGGTCAGGGGTACAGGCTGGCTGTAGCATTCGGAAGGCTAGTCATCAAGTTGGATGATGGATGGAGGTAGCAGGGCTGATCCTACTGAAGTATAGCATGCGCAAAGGAAAGGATGGTAACAATAGGGATGGGAAATGGGGTCCGGAGTACGGGATATGACATCATGAAAGAATGGGTATCACCTGTTTATGCATTCTTTGACCCAACTCCCTGCATCACTGAAGTTGGTGGTTGACATGCACATGAATTCAAGTGCTGTGCAAAAGGATGCAAGGCGACAATCTGACGATTCCTGGACAAAAAGGATGTGCGATCGACAGGGAACATGCGCAAACATGTAAAATCTTGCTGGGGGGAAGATGCACTCAATGCTGCAGATGATGCTAAAGGTGCAGATGATGTGTGAACAAAAATTGTCGGAAGTATCCTAAAAAACGGGTCAATCACAGCATCTTTCGAACGGAAAGGAAAGGGGAAAGTGACTTACTTGCACTGTCAGCACACACATGGAGAAACAAGGTGAGGTCTTGATGTTGTTGTTGGCACCTAAGCCTAAATTGTCTTCTTCCAGGGCAGAGATAGTGCGTTGGGTTTTGGAGAGTCTGCATCCATTTCGAGATAGTCAAGGATCAGGGATTTCAGTCATTGATGAAGACCGGAAGGCCAGAGTACTACATACCTTCGCCATCCACAATTTCACGTGATGTTCAACTCATGTTCACTCAGACTCGGCAATGAGTTGCTAAAATGTTACAAGTTAGTTCAAATCACACACTTTGAAATATTCAAATGAAAAACCTCACCAGGAATATGACAGCAAGATAAATTTTACAACAGACACTTGGAGTTCACCAAACCATCGAGCATTCGTGGCGTTCTCGGTGCACCTTGAGCACAAGGGCATACCACTAAGCCTACCATTAGATATAATTGAAGTAGCTAAGGTGAGAAACTTACCTTGTTAGAGCTGCAGCAGCTAATACTATGTTAGTCCCACACAAGCGAAGAGCTGGCAAATGTGTTTGCAAAGATGCTTGAGGAATTTGGCATTTCAGACAAGGTCAATTTTAAAAGAGACAAGACAACTTACAAATTGATATTGTGCAGCCCAGATTTTGAGTGTAACATGCGATAACACTTCCAATAATACTGTCATGGTCGAGAACCTTGCAGCTGAGGTACCAGTGTTTGGGGGGGCCACAAGCCATACACGGTGTTTTCTCCATACAGTAAACCTCGTAGCAAAATCACTCATTCGTGAGTTTGATGTAACAAAGAAAGAGGCCAACAAAGCCTTGGACAAGCCTGAGAATAGTGATGATAGAGTGGAGCAGCTGGAGGTATTGAGCGAGGGGATTGATGCAGAGGAAGCAGTGATGATAGCTGAATATGGTGTTGGGGATAACAATGGTAGGGATAACGATGACAGTTGGGATGACGAAGTCAGAGAGCTCGATCCTGATGAACAACTCGCGCTGGAAAAGAGTATTCTTCCTGTGAAGTTAGCCCTTGTGAAGGTAAGAACAAAAAGAAACCAACACGCACCTTCAAATCTAATCTCACTTCTAGCTCCATAAACTGGCCTACAAAGTTATACATTTGACGACTATAGTCCTCCCAGCATGGCATAAGATTCTTGAAGACTTGCAGGCACCTGTTACTCTCATGCCACATGATGTTTCAACCTGCTGGAACTCCACATTCGATATGTTGGAATATGTGATTGAGCATTGGGAGGCTGTTGATACCGTGACTCAACATTGAGATCTTGGTCTGTGGAAGTTTGAGCTGAATGACGAGGAGTGGGCAATTGCTGAACAACTGAGGAGTGTTCTCAAGGTAAGCACCGGAAAGATCCACACAACACATGGACTAACAATTGTTTGGTCTATGTGTCTATGTAGATTCTAAAGGACACAACACTATTTTTCTCCCGCTCGACACCTAATCTAGCCACCGTGATTCCAGCCATGGATCTCATTGATGAAAAGCTCACTACATACTCTCACAACAGACAGTATCATCCTTCAATCCGCTCAGCTGTTCAGCTGGCAAAGGTAACACTTAACCAGTACTATCAACTTACAGATCAATCCAAAGTCTATCACATTGCCATGGGTTCATTCTTTTTTGTCTCTGTTCTGACGGCTCACATTCACACATATATTATAGTACTACACCTACGTCACAAGCTCGTATATTTCAGGAACGCTTGATGGGAGGACGATTGGATCACAACAGCTGAAAAGCTTGTCCATGACCAATTTACTCTTTATTCAGCCTTGGATGCCGACCTTCAAGACAACAACTTGGACATGGAGACTTTACCTACAGAGACATCGCATAAGGTACGTCTTTTTTCTAACTGTAACTACTGACTACTGATTCTATTCTAGATGAATAACATATTTGATGACATGCCTGCCCTCACTCCACCAAAATCAACTGATCTCCGTGATGAGCTTGAGTGCTATCTCACCTCTGACATCGAAAATGTGCCTGATGCACTTGCATGGTGGCATGAATGTTGTACCACCTACCCTCAGTCTATCGTAGATGGCACTGGACTACCTTACTATTCCTGGTGAGTTTTTTTAATTGAACTTGCATATACTACAACTAATAATATCAACAGCCACATCAGTTGATGTTGAATGACTATTCAGCCAAGGACGGTTCTTACTCTCACATGTGCGCTCATGCTTATCTGCACAATCGACGCACACACTGCTGTGCCTCAGTTTTTGGAGCAAACTCAACCTGGTCAAGACTGATGACGTCGTCAGCGTCAGTTCTTTGCCTGACGTCGAAGGTGATGAACAGGAGCTCGATGATGGGTGGGATCAAATTATTGTTGAGTAGTTTACTACTACACCATGTCGTAGTTTTTCCCTATAGTATTTGTAACCTGCAGGTACACCCTTGATGGGTTGTACCCTGGGTCCTTCTTTCGCTACCCACTGTGCAACCCGTACCCTTGCTGCAGGTGTGGGTTTTTCTCAGGGTGCGGGTGGGGGTTGACCTGCCGACACCTGCGGGTTCACCCATGCAGATCCCTATTGGGAAGCCACCAAGTGAGTGCTGTGATACCTAAAAGGTACAACGGACTTTGCGCTGACCCTAGGATCCACTGATGGTGGGCTTGAGGCCTATGTTGATGCTGATTGGGTGTCCCAGCCTCACCAACACTCGATGTCGGAGTATGTCGTCCTTTTGAATGGGGGACCTGTAGCCTGGAGTGCACATAAGCAACCCTTGATCGCATTGTTGACAGCTGAGGTGGAATATATAGCACTCACCAGCGTTGTACGCGAGCTGCTCTACCTCCGGCTTCTCATTGCTGAGCTGTATGAGCCACTCCCACTCCCCATTCACATCCTCTGCGACAACCAAGCCACTATAGCATTAGCAATGAATGGCAAGTTCCAATCGCACACAAAACACATCGACTTATGGTACCATTTTGTATGCTCACACATCAAGGATGGGACGTTCAAGCTGCTCTACTGCCCCACAGATGACAACATAGCCAACACCTTCACCAAGGCCCTCGCCCACCCGAGGCTCCAGAAGCTCCACACTATGATGAGCCTAGCTTGCGCTCGAGGGGGAGTGTCAGACTCTGAGTTGATCGAGAGTGCTGACAGAGAGGCACACAAGGGAGAACAGTAGATGTGAGCACAAGGGCAACGTGGCCAGGTATGAGGAGGATGTGATGTCAGGCCCGATGCTAAAAGATAGAGAGGTTTCAAACCAATATAAAAGATAAGACGCACTTACAGTATATAGTTTTGTCCCCCAGCAGACGAGCATCTCAGTTCTGTTCCAAAGACTGAGATATGAGTTATTATACCTTACCTTTATGTTAACCCCCGTGCTAACAAAGACATAGTAGACTCACCTATTAGGTAGATGTTTCGTTAATGCAAGTTCTGTTCCAAAGACTGAGACTAGACTCACCTATTAGATCATGCTCTACCTCTGTTTCCCAGAATATACCCTACCTGAGCTACATAGAGCTATGGAGAAATACATAGCTGGGGTACATTTTCCAGATGCACACAACCCATTAGCTTAGTGTAATTAAATAAACTGTTATGTAGATCGTATTCTCCTAAGAGTGAGGAATGAGCATGTGGTTAGAATGTAGTCTATGCCTAATCCGAGTAAGGAAGACTCACACCTTCTTTCTTTCTCCCATCTCAACTCTCGATTCTTATCAGTGCTAGTCATTGTCATCACTCAGTAGACTTGCACTTGAGCTACCGGTTTCAAAACAGCAAGATTCAACGATTACATTGTCCATTATAAAAATGGATAGACTTTTTTCGGACCCAAGTCTGTTAGTATGTCCAGATTTCATGAGTGCGTGGTATCAGGCCACACGTACAGCTATGATCATGCCTACCATCACCGAAGCTCAAGCAGCTGAGACATTACGCACCACTTGGGTACTAACCAATGAAGATTTGTGCCTTCAATGGCAAGAACAGGTAGTTGAGGACGAATGACTAAGTGCTGAACGCAAGCGCTTAGCCAACGAAGAAACCGAATGTGAGCGTCTGGCTCTTCAGCTGGAGGAAAACATGGCACAGGCGGATAAGAAGAAGAAGAATTGGTCCAAACACTCTACAATTATCTTGAGGCCCCGTCCTTTTGCAAACGACAAGGAGGCCTTAGTATCAGAGTTTGCATTGCGAAAGATAGATAGCAGGAAGTATGTCGAACTCTACTACTGGATGAATCAAGGACTCGATGATGCATTAATCAACTATCGCACTCAGGACGATGACAGTATGGTTCCATCCATCGGAGAAGATGGTTCTACAGTATGGGTTAGTGCAGCAACCTCAAAGCCTGCAGTAGGAGTCATAGCAGATAGAGATCTCTGCCAGTAGACTTCGCCCAGGCCATTTCACGCATAATGGCAGCTATCGAAGAACACGACTGGACTAAGCAGTGTGTCATGATGCTGGCTCAATTCTGGGGAGCTATCATGCTCCATTGTTACTGGAACTCCAATGATCTGTTAGCTAGACGTGCAATTCTTCTCTATCAAGAAGAGCAGTGCCGCGCGTGGCATAGCGCCATTCTTTCATCCAATGGTGCATGGAACATATCCATCATAGATGAACCCACTCTTGTACAAACGTTCGAACGCGTCTATCGAGCTTCACTCATACGCACAACGAACACATCACCTGATGTTCCAGTTAGTTTTAACATCTCTATATCTTGAGCACCACTGACTTATTGTTTCTTTCAAAATTTCACCTGATTCTGCATCTGCGCTGTGTCTGCGTTTGCGTTTGCGTTTGCGTTTGCGTTTGCGTTTGCGTTTGCGTTTGCGTTTGCGTTTGCGTTTGCGTTTGCGTTTGCGTTTGCGTTTGCGTTTGCGTTTGCGTTTGCATTTGCGTTTGCGTTTGCGTTTGCGTTTGCGTTTGCGTTGGTGGTCTGCATGGATATGAACAATGCTGTTCCGCATCATGTCTGCTGTCCACAGCCCCAGAGCAGTGGTTCTGACTCACAAGGTAGACAAAGTTCTACACGTCACTCGAGGCGTTCAAGGTGTTCAGCTTCCCCACCAGCTCAGAGACACTCTGTGTCTCCAAACGCGGGTAGGAGAACCAGCGGTCCGCATAACCCCAAGCCGGCATCACAGCAGCAGGGTTTTCAAGACAGCGCACACAGCACTCGCTCCTCAGCAGTGTGCACAGTCTGTTTGGGGAGTCACAGTCACAGCTTTATCGAGTGCACGGCCAAATGTCTGTGGGACAGCAAGTTCCAGAGCATTGCCACCCGCATCAACAAAGCTCTCATCCTTGCGAGGATCTGACAAAACTTTATGTGTCGACTGGCAACGAGCCCGCGGCTGTGCCAGTCATGCGCACAACGAGCGACACGTATGTTCAGGGTGTCTTGCCACTGCTCATGGAGCCCAGCAATGCTCTCGAGCACAGACGACTTCATCCAGTGTCCCTGTATAATGTGGCAGTCTGGGAGGACAAACTACGTACATATGACCTTCTTCTTGCATATCCCAACTTGCTGTGTGGACTTCAGTCTGGCTTGAATATCAATCTGCCCACCATTATTCACACTCAATCCCTGCCTAATAGTCCTTCTCTTGTCACTTTTCGCAATGCTTTCCAAAAGATTCTTGCTCGAGAACTTAATACTGGATGTTACATTGGACCCTTTTCTGCTGTTGAACTACTCTCATTGCTTGGACCCTATCAATCCTCCCCCATCTCTATTATACCCAAACCAAGGAAAGCAGGAAAATTCCGTGTTATTCAAAACTTCTCCTTCCCATTGGTACCTTTGCTGTCTTATCCTAATGCTTCAATCAACTCGAACATTAATTCAGATGACTTCCCATGCACATGGGGAACATTCGACACCATATGCACAATTATTCGTTCTCTTCCACCAGGTTCACAAGCTGCCACACGCAATGTTGCTGAGGCTTATCGCACCGTTCCACTACACAGTTCGCAGTGGCCAGCTGCAGTCATCCTTCTCCCTGATGGGGACTTATGCGTGGACACGTGTGTTTCATTTGGGATGGGTCCCTCTGCAGGAACTTATGGTCACGTTGCAGATGCTGGAGCCAACTTGTTGCGAGCTGAGGGCCTCAGACCGTTGGCTAAGTGGGTGGACAATCACCTCTTCTTTCGTATACTACGTGAATTCCTGGCGAGCTACAATAAGCTTAGGAAGGAGGTGCACACAGCATTGGAGGCAGGAGGGAACAGACAGTCAGGTGGGCGCTTGTGGCACAAAGGCCAAATCTTTGATGACGAAACCTTTGATGTCTATGCAGAAGATTGTCGGTTTCAACTCCGTGATCTGTCTCAATCCTCACCGCATGCAATTATTGATCAAAAATTCATGTTCGCATTCACGGACATTGACCGAGTTTCCCAGCCGCTGGGCATCCCATGGGAGCCATCCAAAGACACAGCCTTTGCCTATGAAGCCTTGTTCCTCGGATTACTGTGGAGCATCCCCAAAATATCAGTTGAGTTGTTGCCTGCAAAGAAAGGGAAGTACTTGGCAGCAATCGTGGAATGGCGTTCCCGCACTGACGCATGTCTTACTTGACATACAGAGACTGTACGGCAAACTCTTGCACGCATCCCTGGTCATCTGAATGGGACGGGCCTACCTCACCTCGTTGGAGACCATGCTTGGGATCTGCCATAGTCATCCTTTCGTGCCGCACCACTCAGTCCGACATCTCCATGATGACCTCAACTGGTGGTGCTCCAAGCTCGCCGAACCTTTCGTCGGAAAGACCATATCCCAGCCTCGTACCCTTGTCAACATTCATGCCTTCTCTGACGCAAGTTCGACCGTCGGGATTGCAATTGTTATCAATGGGTATTGGTGCGCGTGGACCCTCCGGCCAGGATGGCAGACTCTCAATGGCCAGCGAGACATCGGATGGGCTGAGGGTGTCAGTTTTGACTTACTCACACTTGCCATTCTCAATGCTCGCCGAAAGCAGCCTTTCAACCACTTCTGAGTCTTCTGCGACAACCAAGGCATTGTCAATGGTTGGCAGAATGGGAGGAGTCACAACTGGGCCACCAACCTCGTCTTTTGCAGGATCCTTGACTGTCTTGAACGCGTCTCCCCAAATGTCTCGTTTCACCTCTGCTACGTCCCTAGTGCCAACAATCCTGCAGATGGTCCTTCCAGGGGAGTGTTTCCCCCCAGGAACCTCCTCCTCCCTCCACTCATCCTTCCAGATGATCTCTCCACCTTCCTTGTTGACGCAAATCTCTCCCCAGGGCCACCAAACAACATTAGTGAGGGAGGCTCCCTCAGTGGGGAGAAGGATATTAATGGATTGGTTGACAAGGCAGATGACGGAGAATTGGGAGACCAGCTCCGCGAGTTCCATGATGCCTGGCAGGACTAATTCCACTCGATTCCGAAATGTGCCCCCCTTGACAGTGCAATCACCTGCTGCACAACCTCGTAGGTACCGTCCAGATCTCACACCACGAATGTCACAATTACAGCCACATTGTCTGGTGAGGGAACATCTTCTGTGATGGGTACCAGGAATAGCAAGGTCTCATCTTGATCACACAGGAGCACAAGTTGCAGTAACGGATAGTGATCTGGATCGCATCCTAGTAGTCATAGCTCATTCTCATGCTCCTAGCACATGAGAGACTTACAGATCGGGACTTTTGGTCTTTCATGTCTTTTGTGATGAGCGAAACATTCCCGAACACCAACGCTGCCCTGCATCATCCATCATGGTGTTAGCATTCATAGCATCATGTGCCGGGATGTACTCGGGAAAAACTCTTGAGAACTATCTCTATGGTATTTGGGCCTGGCATCTACTTCATGGTCAAGACTGGCTCGTCAACTGAGATCAAGTGTCGGGTGTATTAGAGGGAGCCAAACGTCTCGCACCCAAGACTTCAACTCGCCCAAAGAGAACACTGTTCACAGTGGACCTCATCAGTGCCCTGCAGTCTGCTCTCGACTTGACAAATCCTCTGCACGCTGCAGTATATGCTTGCCTGACAACTTCCTTCTTCACCATTGTGCGCATCAGCGAATTCATGGTACCCACTCTGCAGGGCTTTGACCCTAATGTTCATGTCAAAGTGGGTGACATATGAGCCAAAGAAGATTGGCAAGGCCTTTGCATGACAGTATTTCGTCTTCCATGCACTAAAGTCGCTATAGCTGGAGAGGATGTGTTTTGGGCGTCCCAGTCTGGTGTAGTAGATCCCCAGGCAGCCCTAGCCAATCACCTCGCCATCAACAAGCTTAATCCAACAGATCCGTTGTTCAGTTGGAGGCATCGCTCTGGGTTACATCCTCTGACGAAGACTCAGTTTATGAAGTGCCTTCAAGATGCCAACAATCATTTGGGTGGAGAATCATTGAAGGCTCATGGCATACAGGATCAGAGGGACGTTAGAGTATTTATTGCGAGGAGTTCCTTTCGAAACTGTGAAAACTATGGGGCAGCTGGCAGAGTGATGCATTCCTGGTGTATCTTCGCAAACATGCAGTGATATTGGCACCCTACCTCCAGGACCATCCAATCCTAGAGCCTTTCATGCACTACGCACTTCCATGATTAATTTATGTAAGTGTCGCGACTCTCCTTCGAATTTGGGGCCGAGCTAAAGCTAGATGCATCGTCTCACTCCTTTAGGTTCAGGGTATCTCAGCTCGCTCTTGCCCAGGCTTCTCAAGGAGGTACAAGGCTTGTTTCGGTCGAAAAACCCCTGCGGGTTTTTACCCAAAACACTCATTTAATTTCTTTCTCGTAATTTAAATGTTTCACTCGTTTGTTACTCATTGTCTGTCTGTCGTTACTCCTTGCCACAATTCGATCTTCTCTCGAGATCAAAAGCATAGATTATTGAATATTGAATAGGTGACTGTTTAAAACTCCGATCGTCATCTCCGATCGAACATCTCATTGGACATTTAAATGATGCGGCTCACCAAATATTTTGGACCTATACATGCTTGAATTCTGAATGTCATCAATGTTATCACCGTCAACATCACCGTCAACATCACCGTCATCATCGCCGTCATCATCACCCCACAGCATTGGGGGATCCCTTCGTGATATCACGGACAGCGTGCCCGAACTTGCCATCCCAGTTTTCCAGGTCGAACATGCCGGGCGCAAGCGAGAGATGCAGACATATATGGTAGGAGTATTCTCTCATTTCACGTCATGGCGAGCACTGACCTTGTTATAAGATGGCCCTCGATGGAATCGAAACACCAGCTGATGAGCAAGATGCCCTGTTCACCAAGTTATGCATCGAGACGGTGCACTCGAGCTATCTTGCAGCGCAGAATCGTGTGCGCCAATATACCCAATTCTTGATGCTCCTCAAGCGTGAGGAAGATGCATGGGCACAGAGAGCTAGCAGAGCATGCTGTCTAATGCCGGATTACAAGCCTGGTAGTTATTCACTCCAGGGATGACTCAAGAACCCTCAACTGTTCCACAACTTTCTGCAGTAAACTTGAAGTTCCTAGTCTGCAGAGGTCATTTTATTTCAGCAGGTTCTCGCTTGTGTCGTTCCTTGTATTTCAATTTAACATACTATTACGCTTATCTACCTCTCATTGTTCAACTAGTATGTATTGGGTTTGAAAATGTATCTCTTGCTCGACAACTTGCCAGTGGGTTAATGTATTGAATATGGCAATGCCTGAATGAGCCAACCAAACATCGGTAGTACTAGCCGCACTAGTGTTACATTTATTGACCGATATCAACTTGAATGTTTGCCGCGCCTCCCACTGGCACTGGCAGCAGCCCGAGTTCAAACGCTTAACGGATGCGTCTTTCTCAACCGCCTTCGATTTTTTTGCTTATCTTCGTTGTTTCAATGGTGTGCTGTGGTGCAGCACATTGCTCTTGGGAGAGAGGTACAGATTTTCGTGGACTTAGCAGACACCGCTCTATCTGCAAGTACTACCAGAAGGCAAGCACGCTAGCTACGGAGAGAAGGCGAGATCGGGCAAGAGGGTCCATTCAAACCTTGCAAAAATCCTCGCAGATCGCAACTGTTAGTAGTGGTATTACTCCTAGTGTCACGGTAGGTCTCCAATTTCATACCGTATTTGCCCCAACTTGACGTTGAAATCCTCTTGTGACTCAATCACAGCTTGGGCCGATCCAATTTACCAAGGACCGTTACTTGAAACCCATTGCTCATTGCGAATTTGGGGTATCCATTAGCTCCGAGTCGTTGCCTCGGCCTATCGTCGACCCTGGGCCAGGCAGTACTGCACACGCTAGTAATTCAACTTTCACATTCGAAGACCCCCAAGTTTTCGACGTTTCAATGGAGGACACCGACGAACGGGATCATGACATCCAAGGTGTGAACCTTCTCATCGTGTTGTACATAACACTCATAAGTCGCAAGAAAATCCAGTTCTACATGCCCCACGACGCAATCTTGGGCCAGTCCCGAGAAGTTTTGAAGACCTTTTACCTGCTGACGAGGACATCAACCTGTCAGATACTTCTTGTAGTCATGCTATGACCGAAACTCGACATCCACCTCAGCACAGGATTCAAAGAATCCTTCTAACTCTGCGGGATTCTCTTCAGACCGCGTTCAATGCCTTCGGACTCTGTCGACAATATCCTAGGCGGCCTTCCTTTGAACCTGACAAGTACATCCCAACTTCTCTACTTGCCAAGTCCTGTCCGATGGCTACTGATGGGCATGATGCCGAGAAACCTGATACTTCTCCCAAACCACCTCACCCCTTCCCCAATATGACCACCTACCGCCTCGTGACCTGGATGAACTCCGGAAGTCATCATAAGTCAGAGGCTGAGGTATCACGCCTGGTTAAAGATGTGATTCAGGCGGAGGACTTTAACGCTAGGGACCTCGATGGATTTTCTGTGAGGAAGAGCTTGCGTGCATTGGACCATGTCCATGACGAAGGAAAGGGGACTTCCGCTTTCCCCGACGACTGGTTAGAGACGGACATTACTTTGGACATACCTACTAAGTCGAGAGATGACCTGTCCAGGTCGTTTACCGTTCCGGGGTTTCATTATCGACCGCTCCTTGGAGTCATCCGCTCCGTATTTACTGACATCCAAGCTAATGTGTTCCATCTTCTACCTTTCAAGCGACTTTGGAAGGATCCTCTTGATGACGGCCCGGGTCATCAGCGGGTGTTCGATGAGTTGTATACCTCCGACTCCTGGCTCCAGGCTCAGGATGACTTACAGCGGCAGCCAAGAGAACCTGGCTGCACACTAGAGCGTGTTATTGCTGGGCTCATGTTCTTCTCCGATGCGACTCATCTCGCGACCTTCGGAACGGCCAAGGCTTGGCCCCTTTACCTATACTTTGGAAATCTAACCAAGTACGCACGCTCCGCACCCAAATCTGGTGCATGCCATCTTGTTGGATTTCTACCTTCGGTACGTCAACAGTCTCCAGTTCATGCGCCTCTCTCACGTTAGATTTGAGCTCCCGGATAGCGTCAAGGACGTCCTCAACAGCTTACCTCGGATATCGAAAACTGGAATGGCCGCCCTTCACACGCACTGCCGACGGGACTTGTTTCACGCCTGTTGGAAACACTTACTGGACGCTGACTTTTCTTGAAGCATATCCGTCATGGTATTGTGCTCCGGTGTCCGGATGGTATACTGAGACGGGTATTTCCACGCATATTCACTTACTCCGCAGATTACCCAGAAAAGTACGCTACTTTTACTTCGTTTCCTCACCCTAACCGCAACTCAATTTTCAGGGTTCTGATAGCAACAATAAAGGATTATGGGATTTTGCCCTTGTCCGCGTTGCCTCGTGCCGAAAACTCCTTTGATATGCTGGGCTTGTGGAATGATATGCGAGGTCGTGTAGGTAATTTCCGGACTTACTGTCTGGACAGGGTGACAACTGCCCGGGGATTCATCTATGGCGAGGGAAACACCGTTGACGGTTCAAAGGTGCAGGCCACTCTGGGAGAAGGGTCATGGGTACCGACGGTGGTGAGTCTTTTTGAATTCAATAACATTAGGTCACTACCTGACTTTCTACCAGAACGCTTTTGCAGAGAAACTGGGAGATCTAGGGTTCGACACCTTTCGCATGCTGGTGGTCGATTTCATGCACGAATGTGAGCTGGGTACCTGGAAGGCCCTGTTCACCCACCTCATCCGTCTACTCTATGCATTTCCTGGTGGCGAGCGCCTGGTCGCGAATCTTGACAACAGGTTCATCCCTCTTGCTTATTCTCCTTACTCATTTGACAAGTGTCGGCTCTTAAAACAGGTTTCGCCATGTTCCGTCATATGGCAATGGAGTTATACGGAATTTTGCAAATAACACTTCAGAAATGAAAAGACTGGCAGCGAGAGACTTTGAGGATATTCTCCAGGTATGTTCGCAGCGGTTGAGTGGTGGACGTGCGCTGTTGACATCTAGTATCCCAGTGCGCCATGCCAGTTTTTGAGGGGCTTTTCCCAGAAGGACATGATGCGCTGGTACAATCAGCTGTTGTACAGGTTTGCCCTATGGCACGCCCTGGCAAAACTAAGAATCATTCCGAGACTACATTGTCGGTTTCGATGAGACCTTCAAGCAACTCTCCCGTCAGCTACGCAAGTTCCGAGACTTTACATGCGCTGCTTTCACTACCTTGGAGTTACCGAAAGAACAGGCCGCTCGAGATCGCAAGGCCGCCCGTGAACGTTCAGGTCTCGACAACCCAGACACTGGGAGCAGCGGCCGAAAGGCCAAGAAATTTAATTTGAGAACTTACAAATTCCACGCCATGGGGGATTATCTACGGTCAATCCAGCTCTTTGGGACCACAGACTCCTTTACCTCGCAAATTGTAGGTGAACGTCTACTCTACTATTGTCTTCTGGTCTCAATTTGATTTCGGGCAGGGAGAGTTGGCGCACAGAGCGTTGAAGGCCTTCTACCCATTAACAAATAAACTAGATACCCCAGCACAACTCGCTAAGCATGAACACCGGCGTCGCGTCCTTCGGCGAGTCGCAGAGTCAGGTCACAGTTTATACGCTAGCAAGCAGATGCTGGTTGACTTGCCTGCAGATTTCAAAGGTCACCACTACATGTCGA
Organism: Suillus occidentalis; assembly: GCA_016628085.1. Taxonomy (NCBI): domain Eukaryota; kingdom Fungi; phylum Basidiomycota; class Agaricomycetes; order Boletales; family Suillaceae; genus Suillus; species Suillus occidentalis. Next base: position 15,563 of record JABBWB010000589.1, read on the forward strand.
AGAACTACAATAATCCAATGCACATATTCGCTTTTCTTCGTGATCACGGTGATGATCCGGCTGTAAAGGTAAGTCGCAGCTTCTCTCGTTGTTCATCTTGTTCATGATAAGGTGTAGGCGTTCATACCGAGACTTAAGGATCATATACTGTATCGTTTGCGAAAGTTAGACATTAGCCATTGCGACCACGTGTTCACAGATGAGGAGCGTAATTCTGTTATAATAGCAGATAGTAGACTATACTCAGTTCAAACTATGCAGGTACGTGATTCGCCTTTTTAGCCTTACTAATTCACTCAGGTTATTTCATCCCAACAGGTCTACTACACGACCTATGACCTTCGACGAGAGTACGATATCGTCAATCCTCGGACACACTGTGATGTCATGGTATTATCCGGGGAAACCAGGCCACGACATCCATATTGGTATGCCCGAGTTCTCGGCATCTATCATGTAGATGCATGGCAGAGCATCGAAACTCCAATGAAACGACACCAAATCGAGGTTCTTTATGTTAGATGGATGGCGCCAATAACAGACCACCAATCAGGCATCAATTGTGCCAGGTTGCCAAAGATTGCTTTCGTTGATGAGTCCGACCAAGACGCCTTTGGCTTTCTCGATCCACGTCAGGTCATCCGAAGTGCACATCTAATTCCAGCTTTTGCTTCTGGGCGTGGAACCGCCTCCCTTCGCTACGGGAAATCTTTTGCTCGTCAGTCTGGTGAATTAGACGACTGGGAAGCATACTACGTTGGAATGTAAGTGCAAACTCTGATCCTGTCATCCTTACTCAAGCTGTAGCTTGCTCAGTTTTGTTGACCGGGATATGTTTATGCGGTATACAACCCCCATGGCATAGGGCATCCTACAGCCGTGCGGGAGATAATACGAGATATTGCTAACGCAGAACTCATAGACAACCGCAACCGTCCGAGGAAGACGAGAGCGACTCGGATGAGGGCGATATCGAGCAGTGCGGAGGTGACGACGACGATTCGGATGGAGGTGACGGTGACGATGATAGCGAGGAGTCGAGTGTTGAGGATTCAGATGATCAGGAAATGGCAGATTGTGAAGACGAGGAAGATGATTTTATTTCTTTCTGACTCGGAATTTACTACTATTTTCAAAGCTCGTACCTGTTACTTTTCATTTTCAAGCTGGATCACTGCCATCACCCTAGTACTCGACCTGCAACAAACCGCTAACTTAGAATGTAGTGCAAGATTTTGTCGCCATGCTGGCCCGGGGCTTATGATGGTTTTGGACTGCCGCGTCAGATTCGTGCCGCATGGGCCATAGTGCATAGCGTATGAGCTTGTCCGTCAGAATAGAACAAAGTTTGATTCACAAGTGGTACAAGTTTTTAGACGAAAAGCAACTAATTAAAGGCAAGTCAAAATCGCGGCGCTCTATGTAGCAGTGCGATCAGCAAGGCCCGCCGAGCCTCCAAGGCTAGGAACACAGATGAGGATGAAACGAGGATGATTGGTAACATTGAGCCGAGTGCGACGCCAAGTCACGCCTACTGTGATGGCGCGATGGCGTGATTCTGTTGGGAAGTCTAATGGTATTCCGGATCTGTTGATCAGTGTCGAAGGCAGCTCAAACCAGAAGGTCTTGAATGGCTTCTTACCACCAAAAAACATGAGGATGAACGGGGATGATTGAAAACATTGCAGTCGAGTGCGCTGCCAAGTCATGCCTGATGTGATGGCGCGATGGCGGGCGATATTGTTAGGAAGTCTAATGGTATTCCGGATCTGTTGGTCGGTTGTCAAAGGCAGCTCAAACCAGAAGGTCTTAAATGGCTTCTTACACCAAAACCATTGAGGATAACGAGGACGATGAAAACAATGAGTCGAGTGCGCTGCCAAGTCATGCCTGATGTGATGGCGCGATGGCGCGATATTGTTGGGAAGTCTAATGGTATTCCGGATCTGTTGGTCGGTGTCAAAGGCAGCTCACACTAGAAGGTCTTGAATAGCTTTAGACTACAAAAAATGAGTGAGCATAATATGAAGCATTAAAATGCCTGAGGGGATTGTACTGCCAAGCAATGCCTACTGCGATGGCACGAAACCACAATTTTTGTACGAAGTACCAAACCATTATACCTTTGCTGACGAGTGCCAAAGGTACTTCCCACGAGAAAGGATTGAATGGAGTTATCATTTAAAACATAAATAAAGTAAATTGATAATGCTTAACATAGTTTGCACGAGTATTCCAGGACCCCACATCCGCTGCACTGGAGGAACGTCGCCGCATTGTCAAGGACTGCTCACGTCACCCTGGATCTGCAAGCATACATGACTGTGTATGTAAAACACGGGTTTCTTAGTGTATATATGGGCATGTTGAGGACGAAAAAATATATCGTTCTACAGTTCTCACGTGTACCTTATCAAGGACTCATCCGTTTACTGATGGCAACCCGTGGATAGCAGCTTTCCATCAGCAGAAAAGGCTGCACAATCGACGCGCTTTTCGTGTTGTAGAGGTAGATGGACTTCGAAGTGTATGTCATTGAGACACCAGAGACGTGTTTTTATCCGATGATGTACTCGCAAGGAGGAGGTCATTCTCAATTAAAGTGAGTGATTTGACAGGACCTGCCCGCCAGGAACCGTAATCCCGGAAAATTGGCGATCTGCTGCCATGTGGCAGTGCTAAATATCCTGATCGAGCCGACCAAGCCAGCAATAAGCTTCTTTTTGTCGGATGTCCAGACCAAGCTCCAAACTGACCAATCGAGATCGATCTTGGTGAGCAGTTTGCCTGTCCTTGTATCCCAGATTTCGATTCCCTCATTAAATCCTCCCGTTTGCGATCATTTTGCTTTGGGTGAGTAGCTCACCGCGTACACCGAGTTGAGTCCAGTCTTGATTGGATTCAAACCCAGGATGGTTCTCCACTCTTGACATCCCACACTCCAGCCGTCCCGTCCCAGGATCATCACCACTCGCTCACCGTTTGGACTCCAGCATACTGACGTCACACCTTTAGTGTGCTCTTTCCATCTAGCGACAACCTTCCCCATCTCAACATCCCACAGTCTCACTGTCCCGTCAGTGCTTCCACTGGCAAGAGTCTTGCCATTTGGAGACAATTCTTATAGTCAATACTCCTTCCTCATCCCTTCATCCCGCCATCCTCACCTATTTGTACACTGCTCCTTAGGTCCACAGTCGAAGTGAGCCATCAAAAGAACACGGACCATGCGCTGCCCGCGGGAAGGTGCACAATGCCCGATACGTATGGTAGGCCTCGCATCGTCTTGCAGGGGGTTACTACTGACATT